>VYZU01056098.1:0-75818 GCA_013401355.1 Ceyx cyanopectus | reverse complement strand
ATATATATAAGCAAAGAATATTTACTATATGTTTGCAAGGTTCTAGTGTGGTGTTTCATTCTCATGTAACTTACCCAGTCTAAATATCTAGTCCTCTATCTGAGGCCCAGTACCACTAAACTGATTCAGTTTCTCACTGATAACTGGGTTTCTCTGCACTTTTCCTGTTTTTGATGTAATTATGAAAGAATCTTGCACCTGATGGGGTGATTAGAGGGGAGATGAACTATTTTCTTTTTTAAAAAAAATGTTGCAAACACAATAAAAAAGGAAGAGGGAAAAGCCCAGATCAACAAAAGCTTATGACATTACTTTAGAATGCATAACCTTGGGCAAAAAGGGCCAGTTATTGGAGTAGTTCTTGGGTAACCTAGTTGTTTGATAAGGATCCTTGCCTGTTTAAGTTGTTGTTGGTAGTTGGAAACATTCCATTTCTAATTTTGTGCCTTACTGCATACCCTGAGGTATGTGTACAACCCACTGTAATTGCACAGTTTATTATTTTATTAATGAGAACTATGATAATGTGTTGGCTCATGAATTCCCTCCAGTCCAGGTACAGTCTCCTAATTGCCCAGGGTTCTGCAATTCCATTGTTTGTTCTGGGGATGGTGACGGAGAGCAAAAGCAAAGCCTTTTCAAGCATGATTTAAAGAACTCAGACCTTGCCCTAAAGCCTGTATTTGATGTGATGCTGCAACCAAGAGCTGGAAAGGTAGGATACCTTTTCAACACACGCCTGAAGAGGAGTAATAGAAGTGGCAGATGGGAATTCTTGCTACATAATCCTGAGTACCGGAGACTTTGCCAACTGGAAGGAGAGGGATGCACACCTTAATTGGCCTTCTAACCATAACACAGCACCCCTTTAGTACTTCTTTGATCTGAGTCTCTCCTGCCTCTTTGCCTGAAGAGCTGGAAGACTCACACTTTGCTGTAAGGCACAGAACAGTGAGCAAGCATCTGGCATGCAACAGCAGCTCCTATTTTTAATGAGCCTCAGGGGCAGCAGGCGTACTAAGATGCCCATTCCCATGTTCCAGAAACTGTGTGTGCAGATACTACATCTCATAGTACAGGAGCAGGGAGGAGCATCGTTGAAGGTGTGGTCTGTGGAGGAGTCGGGGAAATCCAGTTTTCTGTGTCTGTAACTCTGGAGACCAAGCTTTCCCGTAAGAAGCCATGGCAAAACACCACAACCTCAAACAAACAGTACTTGCTCCTCAGCCCAGCCCAGCTTTACTGGTATGTGATGAACCTCTGACCCTGGGTTTGCAAGATCAGGGGAGCTCTCTGAGGAAATCATGACAGCCTGGGTCTCCCCAGCCTGCAGGACCGCGGGACAGCGAGTTCCCACGGAGTGTGTCACAGGCTGCCTCCTTACTGTGGTGGCTGGTACAGTTTTCCACAGCTTCTCCAACTGCTCATTACAATGCTGGCTCTTCTACGAGGGCTTTTCATAGCTGTAGCCCCTGTGGCTTGCTGCAGCATGGTTTTCTGGTAGAACAGATGGTATATTACGTAGAAAGCTACTGTATTTTTGTATCACTGATTTTTATTTATGTAGTTGGGTGTTTCTCTCCCCCCCCCTTTTTTTTTTCTAAAATGGATTTATAGCATAAGTGCAGAACTTGGAATTAGTATTGGGTTTGCCTTTGATATATTAAACTTTGTGTGTATGTGCAGTATTTTATACTGAGTAGTGTGTGTTTTATGAAGTTATAGTGAATGGATTTTTGTTGTTTTATTGAAATTAGTTCAGAAAAGCCTATGAAGGAAAATCTTTGAAAGGCTAAATAAGTTTCTTAAACAAGCTTGTACTCAGTGGAGTACAATTTTAGTTTTAAGTCAGTAGATGTGTTTTCTGTGTCTAATCTTTGGTCTTTTAATTGATATCATCTGGTCATTTTGAGTGAAAATGCTATTCCCATAAGAAAAATATTTATTCTAAATATTATTGTTGCCTAGGATCTCGTTGAATTCACGAGATACAGACCCAGTCACGTTGATTTAATATCTTTAACATTTTTACAGTGTTTTCTTGTTTCCATGAAATATTTTAGCAATTGGTATTGATTTCTAGAAATGGAGTTACCTATTGTTGAAAACTGCATGTGTTTCAGATATGTTTTGTCTTGATTAGACATTTGAAATAAACTATAAATACTTGAACAAGCCTCAAAATAAGGGCTTGCCTTTTCACCCATCTAGCTTCCAGGACTTAATGCTTTGTCCAAAGAATCTTAGTAAGTCACTACCAATCAAAGGTAGTTGTTATCACTGAGTTTTAGTTCCACTTAGCCATATAACTTTCATATATTTTTATGTGTATACATGCATTGCTTTATATGCACACAATGAGATATGAATTTATGTATATATACACACACATATGGGTATATTTATATAGATATGTATACACAGAACACACATATATCTCACATTATATGTCTACGACACTTGCACACATCTGAAACATATGGGATAATGCCATTTGAAATGTAAGGTTTATGTTTTCATCCTAAACCCAATCCTTACCATACCACATAATCACATTAGAGTTTTTCTCCTTGCAGTGTAGCATTTTTCCAGTAGCTTCGTAATGGGACGCTGCGCCTCCTCATGTCTGTAGAGCCCCTGGGGTATGTGTGGAGAGACCAGTGTTGGTGGCAGAGCCCTCCTAGGTATGATGCTGGGTGGCCGAGTGCGGTAGATGAGAAGACAGATGATGGAGGATACTTCAGGAATTTCTAATTGCTGCCACTTCACTGTAGTTGGGTCGTGTCCTTCAGTGGTGGGCAGTCTCTTACACTGTGTCCCGTATACTGCCATATTTAGACTGAGTACCAGCTTCACAGTAAAGAACAAGCACCCCCCTTCTGTTTTCTGCCACATATGTAAATACCTGCTCTCAGGTGTTTGGCAGCTTGGACTTTGCTGTATTTATTTGTTTTCCTCACAAAAGTGGCATGGGATATTTTGATTATCTTGTACTTCTCAAACATTCCTTCAAATGGAAGTGAAATAATTATAAAAAACTTGTAGGTGCTTAAAATTCCCAATTGATACAATATAGTAGCTTTGTTTGAAATATTACACAGATGGGTTGTAAAGAGTAAAACTAACTGAATTTATGGGACTCTATGAAGGTGTTAAAGATTTTGTAGGTAGCCATCTTTGTTTTGTTTTCCATGGGTTTTTGAACTTCCCACAACCAGTTTCTATTTTGGAGTGGAAAAGCATGTGTTTTCATCAGCATAACAAGGACACTGACAGTGAGGCCAGTTCACAGTTTGCATCTGTCCCTTTGCTCTAGGATTTGAACTTTAAATTAAAAAAAAACCCAACACAACAGCTACAACTCTTTAAAATATTCAGGTCATGATGCAGAGTTTAAATCAGATTTCTTTCTCAGATTGTATATTGTGTGCTGCAGAGTATTGCCCACACCAAAGATTCATTTGTCTCATTTTATATTGGAAAGGGTCTTGATGATTAGTGCCAGACTGAAAACCTTCAGGATTAAATGTTAAAAGTAATATCAGAACAAGAAGCAATAAAGGTTTCTTTTTTCATACTAACTGGGAAGTAAAATTTCAACATAAGTTGCCTTTGAAAAATTTACTTCAAAAGTAAAGGGTAGAAAGCCAGCTCATATCCTTGTAGTAGTACACATTTTAAAAAAATATATCCAAAATGTTTAGTTTATAAATAATTAAAAATATTATCTTTGACCTTGGTTTAGGAAAATGAGCCATTTTGGTAAGCTGGTGGCATTGCATATGCCTTGTGAAAGATATGATTTATGACTCCACGATACAGACTGGTGGTTCCCTGATTTCAGCTCTGATACTTTAAATTACTGGGGCTGAAAGAAAGGCTGGCTTCAGTTCCTGCTGTGACCACAGGGTGGTTTTTGCAAAAATACTCTTCAGCTAGTGGTGGAAGTAGGAGATGAGAATCTGAAGAACCTTTTTTTTCAAGCTATTTCTAAAGTTGTTTTATTGAGTTTTGTTGAATTAAGTGCCTCTATTTGAAAATCAACCTCTGTGAAGTGGAGCACCACTATCCAATCTGCCTCATTCAGGCTACAGAGGAAAAGTCTGGTGCCCTGGACACCAGAGGGTTCCTGGGACATGCTTATTGCAGAATTACTGTATTTATCACTGTATTGTTCAGAGACTAACAAAAATGGGTCTAGAATGTGTCTCATGCGTGAGAGTGTACTGTAAGTCTGTGCATCCCCTGCCCCGGGGGAGAATCAGCTATAACCAAACCATTTCCTAAGGGTGGTTGTTCTGACTGTTCTTTAAAACTTCCCATGGCTGAGATCTGAAACCTCCCAGATGGTCTCATTTGGATTAATGATGCTTTGCATTGAAAAAAGTCTTTCTGCTGTTTAATTTAAGAAGGTAGTAATGGCGGGTAGGACTGCAATCCAGGTTCTCTCTATGCTTGCTAGGTAAGTATACTCAATAGCAGTTTACTTAGGGGTCAGATGGACAACCTGTGAGACAATCCATTACCAAATGCTCAACTTCCACATGCCATTACCCAACTCCTCTGCCTTCACCCCTTTCCTTAAGCTGAGTGGGCCCTTAATTGCTTCAGAAAGGCAAGGGTGAAATAGAAAAAATGAATCTGTTTTTGCTTTGCTTTGCAGCCATATCTGAAAAGGGAATACTGTAGTTTTACACCTTTGTTGTACCCTAAATGCATACACAAAACATGTTTTACTCCATGGGATCCGAAAACGCGTAAAGCTTGATTTCCAGATGCTTGCAGAAGTACAAGCTGCAGCAAAAGCTTAGTGCATTTCTATATTGTAGTAATACTCTTACACAAGCTGTACAAGAAAAACAAGAGCAGCACGGCTCCTGAGCAAATATTGTTTCTAGTCACATACGATACTTTGCAGCTGAGCCTGGTAACACGCTGCTTAGCTGTTTTGCTATGCAAGTGCAGAGAACTGCTGTTAGCAATAAAGCCACTGCTGGTTTCTCCTCCAAAGCCTCCCTCCTTGCAGCGCATTGGAAATGACTGAACTTTGGCCCTCAATCTGCTGACACCCTGAGGGAGTGTAAATGTAATGACGTCTTTGCTTGTTTCAGCTGCACAACAGGAAACGCTCGTGGCCTCCCCTTCTTCCTGCTCTGAGAAAGTGCTGCTTTTTTTTTTTTTATCCCCTCCTCCCTTCCCCTGCAGTGGAGCGGGCTGAGACCTAGTTTCAGGTCTGGGCTCTGCAGGCAGCCGGTGCTCGCACAGGGCCCCTGTTGCTGCTGCCTCCTCAGCGGGGCAGACAGTCACCTCCCTGTCGCTCTGCTGTGCTGGTGATGCCAGAAATATGAGTGGTTGAATTTATTTTATTTTATTTTAAAAATGTTTTTCTTCTTCCTTGGAGAAGTGACTGAGAAGAGAATACAGTTATGTGGCAATGGCTTGCTCCATGGAGCATGTCACTGGATACAGCTCAGCTGCAAAGACCAGGATGGTCAGGTGATGATTTGCCTTGGGGAGACCACATCACTTGCATAATATAGAGGACACACCATCAGGTGGGCATTGAGGGATCCTTGAATATGGTCCCAATAGTGCTGAATAATGCTGAATATACAAGGCCTGAACAGATTTCTTTGCCTTGCTGGAATACGGAGGTTTGCTTCGTGCAGAGCACTGACAGCAAGCCTGTTTAACCCTCTCCGGCTGCTGCTTTTACACTTCATAACCAAAACAGAGAATGAGTAAGAATGGTTATTGAGAAACACAAGCATTTTGCAGCTAACTCAGGGAGGAAGATTTCATCAACATCGGCCAAAACATTAAAGCAATACAAGCATTCTTGCAAGCAAAATTAATTTATTCAATATTCAGCTGTTATTCGCTAATGATTGTGGGGGGGTGGGTCAATCTTTTAAAAAATAAAATGCATGTGCACTGGAGAGTTTGCATATTGTGGTGTGAGAAGAGCCACTGAGTACAGTATCCTGAATTTGAAAGGTTTAATTAACTTTGAATGTAAACAGTGCTGGTGCAGTTGCTAATTCATTTGTTCAATGTTGCATAGGCATATTATCTGAGGGGCTGCTTTTGTCTGGGTTTGGTAATAAGCAATTTCTGGATTTACCTCATTAATCTATCACACTACCTAGCTAAATAACTGTCGTTTTTAACAAGCTGGAGTTATGTAACATGAATCATGCCTGGCAAGATGCTTGTAAGCAGGGAAAAGCAAGACAGGCAAAGAAATAACGGTACTCAATGTTTTGCAGAATAGTATACGACTGGGTCTTGAAATGCAATATTGTGTGTGGGTGCTCTCAGCCGAACGGACAAGTTCCAGCTATTCATTATGAGGATGTGTCTTGAAACAAAGTCTTGGGATGGGAACATTTAACTGTCAGAAAGGCAGATTTGCTCATGCATATGCACTTTTTGAGGGGTTTTATGTATGTGCAATGCCAAATTCTATCTTCCACCCCCCTTTATTTTTCCTCTGGACAAACCACTGTAAACTAATACATGGGAAAAGCCTCTTGAATGGGACTGATTTCATGTGTAAAAGAAAATACCTTGATGAGCTGTGATTACACCTATAAAGTGCTATTTAAATCTATTTTCTTCTTTTAAAGATGCCCCTATAGGGTCATTTGACATATATACTATACAATAGTACTCTGTCTCAGGAGATTTTACAATCAATTTCTGGAACAGGGAAGCAAGAGTATTAGAATAAAAGCAATTGATTTTAAGTTAAATCTTCCTTTAATAATATTTCCTTGACCATTTTCTCTGCTTTTACTCAGTTTTGATCTTCAAAGTTATGCTGAGTTGTTAAGGCATGATGTTTTGCTTTAGTGGCATTTTGAGTGGTAATACAAATATTAAGTAATGTTAGTGTTTAGGAAAGGAGTGGGAATAATGACTTTTTAGGAAAGGAATGGATTAGTGCTTCTGAATTCTCCTTCAAACTGGCCTGCTTCCTCACATTTTGACCCAATAATTCAGTGGTTTTCCCTCCTTTCCTGTATAAATGCAATAGCTGTAAACTATGGTGTAGGGTTGCTTACTATTGTATTTTGAGATTTTTATTGTTATTAACAACAAATATTCAAAAATAAGTGCTGATTTTTATGATCTTCTATACTACCATATATGCATACGTAGACAGTGACTGATCATGACTTAGTACAGACAACAGCTGAGATGTTCTGGTGCAAAGCAGTTACATCTGTAAGCCACTTCTGCAGCTAGATAATCCATGCTTATCATCTCAGCACACAGAGGAGGAGAGCAACAAGCACAGACGGAAACATGAATTTTCTCACACAGAAGGCCAGTCAGGTCATGGCCAAGGGACGTTGAAAAGGCACTATAAGGAAGTGGACCAAGTTGCTCTCATTACATCCTTATTTTCCAAACAAATGCAGGATTTCTCTTGGACTGTCAGCACAATATCCTTCAGAAGGAACTTGGGTTTTTTTATGAAAACTTAAAAGAAATTTCATTCTTCAGGAGGATTTTCATTTATTGTACTGATTTAGTTTTGTGTAGTCATGTGTTACTGTTACAGCGGCAGAAGCTTAGAGCTGGGGATCTAATTAGTGGCATATAAGGACACTAAGATCTTGTAGGTGGAAAAAGTCCTTTTCATGAATGTGCATGACGACAACCAAATATAAGAGTTCATCAAATGCTTTCTATTTGTATCTACTCTGATCCTCTTTACTTTTGATTCCATAGGGTTTTTTAGCTAACTATTAGTTATGTCCTTTCTGCAACTACGTGATTTTCTTAATACGGGTGAATACTACGTAGGGACATCATACATAATTGTTGACATTTTTGTGTGTGCTATCAATAGTAGTATGGGTGCAGTTTTTCCAATGTGGGTAATTAGGAGGCTTTGAGTGTTTTTTACTTGAATTTATCTTGCTCTTTTGTATGAGAAATCCTCGTGGTTACGTTAAGAGCCTACACTTGTAAGGCCAGGTGGGCAGGAGGGAGCACCGTGAGGCCCATGGAATTTTTTACCCTCTGCATTTTGGTAGAGTCTATGATATTAGTGTAGCTGCAAAGGGGGTTGTTGTAGCTGCCTGCTGTGTTAGTTGGCTGGTGAGAGCTTGTGCCTGTGGGCTTCTGCTAGGGCATGACCAGGGGTGGGCTGCTGGGCTGTGAGCCATGTCTGTGTGGGCATGGGCCAGTGCCACAGCAGATAGATGCTGCAGGGCTTGGAGCTTGAGAGGAACGGGGGTTGTTCACTGTCTGCTGTGCCAAGTGTGTACGGGCCTTGATTTCTGGTGAAATTTCAGTTGAAATCAGTGTGGTATGAGTGAATGGAGCAGGGTGAAGCGGTGGCTTGCCCAGGAGTAAATTTGCACATCTTTTGAGGTCCTCCTTCAGAGGTTAATATTTCTGTTCATGACACTTGGCAGAGAGGGATTTCTTGCCCTGCAAGTTGCTGTACACAGTTGTTCCTTTCCTTGCTTTTGTTAAAAGCCCGTGTATCTTGTCCATTCAAACCCTGAAGTGTATTCAAGTTACCAAGTTGTTCCTGTATTGCAGAAAAGCTTGAAATAAATACCAGCTTAGCTTCACCATTTTTGTCAGTTAAAAAAAGATGAAATTAATTTACACTAATTATTTAACTACATGAGATTCTCAGCATGAAGTTGACTAGGTACAAATGAAAGTAAGTAAAGGAGAAAAATAAATTGTGCCTTAAATTTTTCATATTTAATGTTCCATTTGTATTTCATTGCCAGTCCCTATTCAAGAAGACTTCTCTTAGAAGATTGAAGCATTTATTCAAGGAAAAAAAACAAATGAATAGTTAGACTGATAAAAACAAAGTTTGCAGGGAGTTTTAATAATGAATGCAGCAATGAGAAGATTTTACTTTCTCCTAACTCTGGTTACACTGTCTTCCTTGGTATGATCTCTGGAGCCATGCAATGGCACCACTTTCTCCACATTGTCTTGCCGAAACACATATATTTTGTAGCCTCTTTAAAGTCATTGTGTGTGTGAAATCAGCTTTTAGGGAATACTAAAACTTTTGTAATGCATAAGCTGAGTGAGTACATGGTCTTAGCTCACTTGCAGGAGTGGATTTCAGAACATTTGCCTGTTCCTGTAGTTGTGCTTGTTGCAGTTCTGCTACCCTACAGTCTGTCCCATGGGAACATTCTGCTGCTTTGGGACAGGCAGATCACAAGTCACGATGACTGATATTTGTGGGGATGAGAAGCTTTAGTGCAGTTCTAAAGACTAACTGAGGGGGTGAGTTGAATGCACCATCATTTTTACCAAGGTGAGTTCAACACTGTAGTGGTGTTGCCATGGTACATGGTACAAGCACCAGAACAACACACTTCCATATTGTAGAGAATTTGTTTCACCATCCCAAAACATATGTGCTGTCTTTCTTTACCACAGTTGACTCTGGCTTTAAGCCTTCATAACTTCTGGAGATGTTTGTAGTGAGACTTTACTTTGTGAATGGATTTGTTTTTCTAAGTTGAACATGAAAGATTTGGTTTATCTTCATGGAGCATGCTTGCTTGAGCAGTTGCTTTCCACAGTGCAGTGCTTGTAGATTAAAATCCTGTTGTGGTTGTGCCAGTTTGATTCCTTCTGCAGCAAGTCTGTTTTGCAGGTGTACTGCAGTGAGGTGCCTGGTTGCATTAGCAAGAAAGAAATTTTTCGTTTCCGCTGATGTGTCATTCTTTTAGATTTGCAATGGTAATGACAGTTTTTTGTAACAATTTTTTAAAGATACTCTGAAACTAGAGTGGCACTCCCTGCTTCAAGGTAAATTTTATTTCACATGTAAAACTGCTTTTCATGCATGTGTTTGCACTTGGAATTTGAATGCTTTGCATCAAAACTAGAAATGACATTCTCATATGCATGGAATATATCTTTTGGTTTATGGTGGCATGTTTTACTGCCTGTGATGTGTGATCCCACAAGCTCAACAGTATACAGCTGAGTTGATATGTTTACTGTAATACTCTACCTAAGGAAATATGGTCTAGTGACTAGCAGGCTGGGTGGGTACTTAGGTACCCACATAGGTTCAATTCCTGGTTCTGCTACATGGTTCATGAGTTTGGGGTAAGAGTCACAACACCTTACACTGATTTTTTCCTTATGGAGATGCCCTGTAGACAGATGTGTTCTGCTAACAATCTATAGGGAGCTAATAGGGATTCTGTGCTAAAATGACTGCAGGATTTGAACCTGATTTCTTTCTTCTTGTTATGTATTTGTTTTTAAATGACCATTCTCAGAGTGATCAATAGTTGTGCTGTTTACTATGAGTACCTTTGCTTATAGTACTTATGCTATTGAAGGTCATACAAGTAATCACAGAAGTTACACGACGTGGTGCTTTGGAGTCTATCTCCTTAAGTGAGAAAATCTGACTAAGGTGCAGTCAGCAGCTAAGACATTAGATAATGACAGCAGGTGTAGACCTGCATCCAGATGTTAAATGCTGTATTAAAAAAAGAAAGGGTAAATTTTCCTCCCCAAAAACCTGGTAAATTTAAAGGTGGAAATTTGTCATTGAAGACATTGTATTGTGGGGAGTGTTGGAGTGAGCAGTAGCTTTGCAGGGCAGAGGGAACAGATGCTTACATGTGGGCAATATCGAACCTGCCAGTTTGACTTTAGACAACTTTGTGAAATTTGCATTGTGAAGTACGGTGGTCAAATCAAAGGGTAACTGTCTGAGCAAAGTCTTGCTTGAGGTAGCTTTTGGGAATACTGGAAAAAGTTTTGTTGTCTATAGGGCACACCAGAGCTTCCTAAACCTGGAGGGTGCCCTCAGGGACACTCATAACCTCAACTCTGCTGAACCTTCTGAAGGTGTGAATCTGCCTGGGGCTATAGGCAGTCCAAAAGTTCCCCTGATTTATGCCAGGTTATGTTTGTGCCTTGGTATCCGAAGAGAGTGTAGTTGCTCTGCTTTCCCTCCTGATCTGGGATATCTGTCAATGCCCATGGTTGAATCAGAGTGGGTGGTGGGATTGTTGAGGAGAGCTGTGCAAGAGATTGGTTTTGCACTGCACTTGTAACCTTTGCTAGTTCTGCTTATTAGCAACACACACTTCTCATTAACAGAAGTTTCTGAGAAAGCGTTTGCCATCATTGTTATGCACATAGACCTTGTAGCCTTTCACATCCATACTGTGGTGGCTGAGAGTGGATGATGCCATGGAACCATGGTGTCCCACTGCTTCTAGCTGCCCAGGTCATGGTGGTTAGGCTTGGACCTCACCAGCAAGACCATAAGCAGCCTTATCTTCTCTCAACCATGTTTTGCATTTTTTTTCCCATTTGCTAGTTTAAGACTTAAACAGGAAGAATGTAAGTAACTAAAGTTCTTAAACGTTAGCTTTTGATACTGCTTGTCTTGTTTTTCTCTGTGTTGTCAGTGATGTTGCTGTTGTGCACGGAAGGGTGTCCTGTGTGCTCACAGTCTTTCTGCTTGTGTTGTCCTTTGTCACTTGGATGCTTCCTACATGCAGCTAGGCCCAACCTGGACAGTTTGGTGAGCGCATTGCTTAGCAAATTAAGAAAATGCTGTGGCAGGTGGAAAATGTAATGTACAGACCTAGTGAAAAGCAAAGTCCATGACTATCTGCCAGATGCATGTGGTACTTGATTAGCAATACCCCTATGTGAAACTTTAATTTTGAGCAGATTCCTGAGTCATAGTGAAATCACTGGTCCTACACATGCTCCTGAAGTTAAGTGTAATCTTATATACTTTGTGAATAGAAATGGCTTATTGAGCTGGAGCCAGCATGGGGAATTTTGGGACTCCTGCTGTTCTGCTTACAGTATTTTGCAGGAGAGTTTAAGGCTGTAGAATGACACCAACTGGATCCACAGAACAATCTGCTCCTGTTCCCGTGAACTCCAAATTATTTTCCTTCTCACATGCAAAGTTGTACCAAGAGTTGCATTTAAAAACCCATCTGTTGTCCATATTATATCAATAGTAAGAAAAACTTTAGACTTCTAAAATATTCTGGTTACATGTTCCATCCTGCTGTCAGCTGTCTTTCAACTACAAGCCATTTCTTGTAGTTGCACTTGCTTCTAGCTGTGCAAATCTTTTCCCTCCCACCAACAGATGAAACTCTTGAGCTGCCTAAACTGCAAAAGTAGAAGGATGCTACAAACTGTTAGTCAAAAGAAATAACTACTTTCAAAATAAGATGCTTTTGATAGTATAAAATAATAAATTGATATACTATTATTTTCTTATCAAGTGTTCATAGATTCATAGATTCATAGATTCATAGATACTAGGGGTTGGAAGAGTGTTGGGAAGAAGTAAGTTACTTTAAAAATTTTCATCACGGTTTTCATGACAGAGATAATATATTTAAGTATCATCAATGTCTGTATGTGTTTTAATATAATTTGTGACACAGATATGTGATGTGTAACAAAATACAGCTATTTTTCTTTTTTTTTTTTTTTTAATTTTTACAACAAAAGGAAGATTATAATTCTGGTGCTGTTGGTTATAATTCACCTGTTGCTGATCCCAATCTTCTGTGTTGCAGTGGCATTAGCACAAGTGTATTTCTTGGCAGATAGATTACTTTTCTACAGGGTAGCAGTGAAGTTCTTCTGTCTTATTTTCGTTTTGTTACAACGTTTTGGTAAAGCAACTAATTGTGACAGAACTAGAGAGATTATATTATTGTTTCAAGTCTGGAAGGCTTTCTTTGCAACTACAATCAGTACTCAGGGGTAAGTGTGTGCCTGTGTGTATTTACATCTGTTATAATTTAATGGCTTTTCTCCCACTGTTTTCAAAGCAGCACCTTTTCACTGGGGGCTTGAGGAGTTTTCAAATACTGTCCTGTGTCCTCCCTTGAAAACTCCATGGTAGACACTCAGGCAATGGGAGATTTGTAGACTTTTACAAGTGAGATACAGATGATCACAAACTCAAACAGTCCAGCTCATTGTATTTGGATAGCTAGGCCATAAGAAATTCAGTGCTTACACCTGTCTCTATTTCTCATCAATGCCCTGTGTGGGTTCATGCTCAATATTAAAGCAGCATCTGTTAGCAGTTTACTGGTCTTGTTCAGTTGTTCCCTAGTATGAAGAACACAAAAGCCTCCACCACATGTAGTTAATTGTCTGCTAAACTGCTCATTTTACCAGAACTTCAGTTTTCGTTCCCTAAACTCCAGACTTTTATCCCAGTGTCTCTTCAACAATTTACTATTTCCAGGGGTACACTTGTATGGATGTGTTCCTGGGTGACTTAGTCTAGGTGACCCTGCTCTGGCATGGAGGTTGGACTAGATGATCTTCTAGGTCCCTTTCCAATCCCTAATATTCTGTGATTCTGTGAATCCTGAAACCATCCCTGAAACCCTTGTAAACTGAAGTACCTTGGTGTAGAAGCATTTGGCAGGAGCTGTTCCTTAATAGATTTGTGTGTGATCCAAGAGGATCCCACTGATGTCCACTTCCAGTCTTATGGAAGACTTTTTCTGAAATTTGGTAATGGAAGTGAATCATTCAGGGGAAAGTCCTGATATGAAAGGTTTCTCCCCATATAGAAAGATTCTGAGGACAAGGTTTGGGCTAAGATAACTAACTTCTGAACTTAAATGCTTGGGTCAGAGGTCAACACTGGTTTTCCCTGTTTGTCAGGATATTAAGTTAGTTCAGTTTTAGACAAGCAGTTGGTAAGACAAGACCCTTGTTGTGATGCTGCTGGAATGTGTGAGAACAGTTTTACCTCATACTTTCAAAGAAACCTGGAGATGCCACGTGTCTTTCTGTTCCTGGATTTCAGTCTTGAACGTCTGTGGGCAAAGAATTATGAAGTGGCAAGCATTTTCACAACTCTTTCTGGGTCATAGGTATTTCTATGAAATAAGCTGTATGTTCTGTTTATTGATATGTGCCCTGAATGTAAAGGCTCTGAAGTTCTGAATTATGCATGGGTTAGTTTAAAAATATAGAATGTGTACTGAATATAGAATGTGTAGGAAGCAAACTGATGTCTGCAGTAGTAGATTTTTACATCAATAAAATGAGACTTAGAAGGAACTATTTGGGAGTGGTCATTGTGGAGGATGTGGCAGGAGTCAGGGAACCGTGGGGAGGGTGGGACACCGAAGGGGCCACACAGAAAGCTCAACTCCAAAAGCAGCTCTATTGAAGATATCACCCAGCTAGTGCTTTTATGTCTTACAGCACTGATATTCAAATTCAAGTCAAAGATGGAAGAGGTGGGACAGAATGTCAGCGAGGCGTTGCAGTGAGACAACACTACATGTGTGTATTTGAGAACCTTCATGCTCCCCTACTTTCTGCTTCTTCAGTACTGCACCCACCATATACACTTTTTGGTTGTTTTTGTTTGTTTTTTTTTTTTTTTTTATGCAGTAGAAATCGTGAACCAAAGCTTCCTGTAAGTGCCTCTCTTGGATGCAGTCCTTGGCTGCATTTGGGCTGCTATTTAAAAGGAGGCAAAGGACTGGACCATGGACTGATGGTCAGATCACGCTGACTGGGTCACATCTGTGCTGCTAAGGCAGCCCTCCTGACAGCAGGCTTGTCTCATGAGGAGGTGGTTGGAGTGGTCCAAAACCTAGAGCAGGCAAGCTATTGAGCAGTGTGCTGCAGTGCTCAAACTTGTTACTTTTCCACTTTTATTTGGCCATACAGGGGCACCTTTAGGAGTCAAATTCAGCTTTCAGCAGTTCTGCATCCTGGTAGATCTCTTTTATCTGTATTGTCTTATGAGTCAACATGGCAGGTTTTTCCCTTGGTGCAGATGCTGACTGTATATCTCATCTCTGAGCACGAGTTGGAATTGGAAGGAGCTCCTGGCAACTGAGTAATTCGGGCGTTGCTAGGTCTTTGTCAAATGTCTTCAGAGAAGTTAATTAGGGGAAGACAGACAGCCACAGGCGTGACGTTGTACACAGTGTGTGATTGCCATTTGCTTTAACGAAGGAAACAAAGCTACAAAAGAGATCTTGGGAGGAAGGAAAATGTATTCCTTTGAGAATACCTTCTGGATAGGAAGATGTGTGAAAATGATAGTGTTGGAATTGCGTAACACAAGAGATTTTTTTATTATGGTGACAATTCTTTTCCCTGTGGTGACTACTAAAGGCTTCAGTGAAGATGCAGACTTCCTTTTCTTTATGTGAAACACACTGAATTTGCAATGTAAGTATCTGATAGATATCAAGAGAGGAAAGAAATGTTATAACTGGGAACAAAGACAAACACAATTCAAGTGATATTCTCCATGGTCAGATATTAAATTTGTGGCAGCAAAGAGCTCCGTCTGTTTCTCAAGTCCTATGAGCTGGTACCACTCCCAGCATCATACGTTGCTTAGGAGTACAGAAGTTATTCTTGCAATACTGTGTGAGCTTTTAGCTCCATGTTAAACCTTCAGCAAACCTTTTTCCAGTGAAGCTTTTGACATATTTAAAGTTAATTACATGTATCTTTGTGTGGAGAGTCAGACCTAAATTTGTTTTATTCTGAAGTTGAAAGGTCCCATCTGACATGAAGCACATTGATTTGGGGGAAGATTTATGGACTAATGTCAGATGCTGCTATTTTAAAACATGCTGTCTTGCTGAAGTGAATTTCTTGTTTCTTTGTATAGTAATGTATTCAGAGCACTTGAAAGGAAGTTTTGGAATAAGGAGATTTCTACACTGCGGGGGGAGGGTAGTATCCTGTGCTTTCGTTAGGTCATGTCAGGCCATTGTTTTGCTTTTATCATGAAGATCTCGTGTCATTATTTGTGCTCAGCTCTAGACCTGAGTTTCCTGGAAGAGAGTGAAATAATTAATACTACAAAATTATATGTTCTCTGTTTGTAGCTAGGTTTGTTTAGTTGAAGGCAGTTCTCATCTATGGACACATATAGTAGTAGGGGTGTAGATACACACCAGTAATTAGTATCTTTTATCTCTGGTTCTCAGTATAGGTGAAAAGAAATATCATTATTCTTCATATCTATGAGAAAGCATAGCCTGAGAGATTCAAGGTCACCCATTAAATGGTGAGTGAAACTAGGGTCTCTTGATCCCTGCTGGCTTTCACCCCTAACTGCCAGCTGATATTTTCAGTGGCTTTGTCTCTGCTAGTAGATTACTCAGTGGCAGGGTATGAGAAAGGATATTTTCTGTGGTTGATATTTTCAGTGGGTTTGTCTCTACTAATCGATTACTCAGTGGCAGGGTATGGGAAAGGATATATTTAATTTATTGCTCTAGCCATAGCCACTGGGGAGGATGGTTAGATACACAGGGTGGTTTATCAGTAGAAGTCGTCACTAAATAGGGTGATGAATGTGGTGCCAGAGAAGGGCATGTGGTGTGTTGTGCTTGCTCTTAAAATCTGCAAACTGCTACACAAGGTCACACAGCCTAGATATGGTCCTGGTGAGAGGAGTCAGGGGGAGGAAGAAGGGCACTGCCAGCCCAAACTGGGAGTTTATATTGCTTTGCAGTTCTGTCATGTGATGGAGGAACACCTCCCTAATGACTTGATAATGGGATGGCTAGAGCCTTTTGGTCTTGCCTGGTAAATCTGGCATGGTTCTGGTGTGACAGAGCTGAGACACTAATATAAGTGATAGGAGCAATAGTTTCCCTGGTCACAGCCTGGGATTCATGTGCCTGCTTTGCAAATAAGCAGAACTTCTATCACTGACAGCAAAGTGCTTGTCCCCAGAACTAAATTTATAGTCGAATATGAGGAGGCATTTGAAGGCAAGTCTTGTTAAGTCTCATATGCATTTGACTCTTGCTTTGAAATGTGTTTTTCTATTGCCTCCACATCTTCCTCGGGGGAACATTTAATTTGGTTTTCTTACACATTTTACTACTAATTATTCAGTTGTCACTGTCTGCCTCTAGATTATGGCCAAAGTTTCTGTCTACTTTGTCAACCAGTTCCACTCTGCTTGTGGGCTGCAGTGTGATGTGTAGATTGCTTGCCAGGTAGAGAAGGTGGCAGAAGTCTTGGTAGATGCTGGGAGCAGAACAGGGCTGCTGTGGGTGACCCCCTAAAACAGACAATAAGTACACAGCAGATAGCATTTTTTGCAGCCTGACAGGTTAGCAGAGAAACCACCTCCTGCACAGATCTTACTTTTCAAACTAAGGGCCAGCATGCTTGCATACAAACAAAATTACAGAAATTATACCCAGGTCAGTTTTTTCAGGGCACAGTGCTCTGACTGAGAAGCTGGAGAAAAAACTCCTGGCAGAGGTTATGCTGAGGCTTTCTTCTTCACATAAGTGGTGACACCAGAAAGAGTTGAAGCTGTGCAGCCACATGAATAAATGTGCAGAAACAGAATCTGAAACTTGCACTTCTGGCTCATCTATCCCGTACTGTCCTTTTATGGTGTGAGATGAAATGTCCAGCACCAATGTTAAGCTGCCCTCAGCAGGCACGCTGTTGTCTTCTGTCTTAGTGCATGGCCATAATCTCATTCTGAAAAATAAGATTTTGCCTTCTGGAGACAGCTTGTCAGAAAAACATGGTACCACAAACTTACCCTGCTTAATGTCATCTAATTAAATTCATTTTTGACTATAGTATTAAGTCAATTTAATTCTGTCTTTCAAAGCCTTCAGAGACAGTTGAGACTCTCAGATGGGTTGCTGTCTCTGATTAGAGATTGCATATCTTTGTGCTGTTTCAACCTGACTCTCAATCTGTCGTCTTCTGTGTGTTGTTCACCTGGACTTGTGATATTAGGAAATGCAATGTTTTTCCTCCTGATTTCATAGCCCCAGCATCTACTGTGGCATTTGACAACATGCTCTGTTCAATAACTTTTGTTCTTTGAAATGAAAGGTTCATTACTGCATCTGGAATAGAAATAGAGATTACTGTGAAACCCTCTTGGTGCTGTATCTCGATTTTGAAGGTTGTTTTTCAGAAGTGTTGATCTTTGAAGGGATGGGTATTCAAGTGACCTTCTAACTCTGAATTAGTATACCAGCCTCTGGATGATCATCCACACCACAGTCCAACTGCAACAGCCTCCAGTAATGTTTACTTTCTGTCACTCTTAATATATTTTGAGATCACTAACATTCATGAAAATGAGGGGCAGAATTAAAAAAAACCAAACCATTACTCAAAAAAAGAGAAAGGTCAAAGCAAGTGTGGAAAAGAACAATACTCTTGTTTATAAAGTGTTGCTGTTGGAGAATATAATCTCAGAGACAATTTGAAAAGTGTTTTTTTTATTTTAAATGCCCTCTATGCATTTTATCAAGGAAAGTCAAAGAAAACATATTATCTGCCTGAGGATTTTAATGCATTATTTTTTTTTTGTGCAGCTTTGGCATGTTCCTCACTCCTTTTGTGAAGCAATGTGCCAGGGAGTGCCTTGATCTGCTGTTTTAAATCCCCTGATGCTGTCGGACAGCAGATTGGTGGACATCACTGTGGAACCTCCTGCTGCTGTTTATCCCCTCCTTGCATCTGCATTTTCTTCCTCTCATTCTCTTCCCACTTCCCCTCCCACTTGTTGATGTGGTTTGAGTTTGGACATCACAAGTGAAGAACTAGATTGCTGTTATTGGCAATGTTAAGTCCTGGTTACTTAGAAACTAGTGCTCTTATTCCTTGCAGAGTATATCTGGAGTGTATGGGGAGACAGAGTTTGAAAGGAAGCTGGTATCATCTCCGTGCACCATGCTGGTTCTGTGTGGAGAAGAGGGCTTCAGTCTGCGTGGATGTCAGTGTGACATATTTTACAGGCAGTTGATTCATTCATCCTTTTTTTGTGTGTGTTTCATAGTAAAGTATACAAGTACTCTCGTGTCTGTAATGTAGCTTCTGATGTCAGAGAGGACTAAACACTGGCTTTCTCACCTTTACTGAAATAATGCTGAAATTCTGAAACAGAAAGACTGATGCCAGGAAAGTAAGAATTGAGACAATTTTTTTTCTTAATTCCTTAAATATATTGAGAGGAAAGTTTTTTTGGATCATTAATTATCTTTTTTTATTTTAGATTATAATTTTAGAGGTTATTTACAGGTTTATCTTCTTGAAATTAGAAGCCATAGCTGTTTGTTTTGTTTTTTTTTTTTTTAATCCATAATTAATGTAACTGAGGAGATTTTTAGGTTTAATACTTACACCTAATTTTAGTGAACAGTTCAATGCCTGTAACTAATAAATCCAAGCATTTCCTTTAGGTCATTTGTCCATTTTATCTTTCCTTGTTCATTTTTAAAATGAGTAAATAGTAGAAGAATAGAAAAAGTCCTAGGGCACAGCAGTGGTTTTATAGGTACTTTCTAAATCCTGTGTTTGTAAGGCCTTTTCAGGTCTGTTGGTGTGAATATGCTGTGTGCATTAATACGAATATTTATCATGCAAAATACTGCATATTTGCTTCTTCTGTGTACTTTGTTGTAAGAAAAGAGTTCTTTGTGGCAAGAGAGTAACTTATGCCCAGTTTATTATGTATATATGTAGTTTTAGGGGAGACTGATGGACTCAGTTTGAGAAGTGATGGCACGTGCAACTAAGTTGGCAGCAAAAATTATGTTTCAGCATCCATTATTTTTTCTAACTGTGCCTAATGTTTGTATTTCCTTAAAACTTTGCTTGTGAAAATGAAGGTCTTAATTGATGGCATTGGAGATTACCACTGTTTAGCTATAGAAAATAAACACTTTGGAGAAGAACTGTGTGTATTTTTTTACAATTCTCTCTTTCTGTAGAGACTACATTGATTTGTATACTTAGTTCCTAATCTTTCGCCCACCAAGATTTTAAGTGCTCATCTCCAGTGTATTCCTGTCAAGACTATCTATTTCCTTAATTGCCAGAACCATGTACTTAAATACCTCCCATATAATTTCCAAGTTTCAGAATGGCTTCCATGCTTCTGCTTCACATAGAAGGACTTTGCTTTTTTTGTAAAGAACGTCTTCTAGGACTTTAAATTTCTAAATGTGCTTTTGGGACTTTGGTGTCTCTCACTGAAGTAAAGGAGTTAGGAAGTCTCTGCCAGAAAGATCTTTGTTAAAGACCTTTAAAGTTGTTAGGTTCATGAGGAGTTCAGAGGATTCATAGCAGCTGCTCCTTATACCCTCCTGCTCTGCCAAAGTGGTTTGTTCTGAGCAATTTTGTCTTTCTCCTACAAAGTCTCCAAGATCCCTGCATCTCAACTGTGAGCAGAGAGGCAGTAAGAGCTGAAAGTGGAGCATGACTTGTTGCCTTGAAAATCTGGACCATGGCTTTGACCTGTCCAAATAAAAGGTTAAAGACTCAGTGAAGGAATCTGAGCAAAAGGGAATCAGTGGAGAATTACAAATCCATTTCCTATATGACTCTAAATAGCAGTGGCTATTTAGAATAGCCAGTGATAGTACATGAGAGTTACCAACCTCAATTAGGTTTTAAGGTATTCAGTGAAGACTGGCTGCATTTTGCTTGGTTCATGTTGCAATGTATTTATATTCATGATGTAGCCACTTTATGGTCATTCTTTTTGAATTATGTGGTGATTTAGGACTTTTGTTTTAGAGTACTCGTTTTCCAAGAATATCATCAATAGGCATCAAGAAAAAAAGAAAGGAAAAATGTTTAAATAAATTATTCACTGAGAAGTTCTGATAGTTTTAAAAAAGTTAAATGAAGTGATGCAAGGTAAATGATTAGGTGCAGTCATTAGGGACAGATTGATTAAATGACTCAAAATAAATCTGCAAACAGAAAAATAGTGAGTTTCATGTCTTACTGTATTTTCCTCTTGAAGACATCTGACTATGTTTAGCAGCATACGTGTGTGGGGAGGATACTACAAATGATTTATCTGGGAGGGAAGATTATTTTCAAGTCCTCTGTGGGTTGAGAATGAATTGTTTTTGTAGGTAAAATAGAGTTATTAGGAAGCAAAATTGCAATAGAATGATTCTGTTGTAACACTGTTAAAAATCTGAGCAAAAGGGAATGGTTTAGGGGAGCAAAACTTGTATGTGAAGAGTTAGGGATGTACCTCAAAAATTCTAAGTATACTTTATAAGTTAAAGCTGCCCTAATCCCTCTAATATTTTCTTATTCTTTTCTACCTATGCATATCTGGGAATNAGAAAGATCTTTGTTAAAGACCTTTAAAGTTGTTAGGTTCATGAGGAGTTCAGAGGATTCATAGCAGCTGCTCCTTATACCCTCCTGCTCTGCCAAAGTGGTTTGTTCTGAGCAATTTTGTCTTTCTCCTACAAAGTCTCCAAGATCCCTGCATCTCAACTGTGAGCAGAGAGGCAGTAAGAGCTGAAAGTGGAGCATGACTTGTTGCCTTGAAAATCTGGACCATGGCTTTGACCTGTCCAAATAAAAGGTTAAAGACTCAGTGAAGGAATCTGAGCAAAAGGGAATCAGTGGAGAATTACAAATCCATTTCCTATATGACTCTAAATAGCAGTGGCTATTTAGAATAGCCAGTGATAGTACATGAGAGTTACCAACCTCAATTAGGTTTTAAGGTATTCAGTGAAGACTGGCTGCATTTTGCTTGGTTCATGTTGCAATGTATTTATATTCATGATGTAGCCACTTTATGGTCATTCTTTTTGAATTATGTGGTGATTTAGGACTTTTGTTTTAGAGTACTCGTTTTCCAAGAATATCATCAATAGGCATCAAGAAAAAAAGAAAGGAAAAATGTTTAAATAAATTATTCACTGAGAAGTTCTGATAGTTTTAAAAAAGTTAAATGAAGTGATGCAAGGTAAATGATTAGGTGCAGTCATTAGGGACAGATTGATTAAATGACTCAAAATAAATCTGCAAACAGAAAAATAGTGAGTTTCATGTCTTACTGTATTTTCCTCTTGAAGACATCTGACTATGTTTAGCAGCATACGTGTGTGGGGAGGATACTACAAATGATTTATCTGGGAGGGAAGATTATTTTCAAGTCCTCTGTGGGTTGAGAATGAATTGTTTTTGTAGGTAAAATAGAGTTATTAGGAAGCAAAATTGCAATAGAATGATTCTGTTGTAACACTGTTAAAAATCTGAGCAAAAGGGAATGGTTTAGGGGAGCAAAACTTGTATGTGAAGAGTTAGGGATGTACCTCAAAAATTCTAAGTATACTTTATAAGTTAAAGCTGCCCTAATCCCTCTAATATTTTCTTATTCTTTTCTACCTATGCATATCTGGGAATGCAGATGCCTGGTCAGCTTTTGGCATTTCTGAAAATAAGGAACTGGTGAGCCCTTTGCATGTGCTTCCTCACAGAAGTCTCCGGGCACATGTGTGCTCTTTCCTAGGTTGAAGTAGTGCCGGTTCAGCAGCGTTTCAAGTGCCCACAGTCAGCTGGCTCGGCTCATGCTGAGGGCCCAGCCTGGCCTGCGGTGCAGTCCCACCACTGTGCATTTCCTTGGCCCTCCCTGGCTCAGCCAGCACATGCAAATACTTGCTGGTAGCCCCGAGCTGGATTCATGTACATCAGACCTTCACAAATTTCCTGGTGAGCTGACTGTTGCTGAGCAGTCAGAGGTGGCTGTGGGTGAAAGGGAAGGAGCCACTGCCAGGGTTACAGGGTGGAGGCAGGTAAATGGGTGAGGTGGTGCCTCAGCCCCAGATACTGTATCACAGTTGGGCAGCATAGGAACCCCCTTGTCTCAAGCACAGAGCTAGAGGAGTTGCCTGCCTGCTGGGAGTGTTGGGTCTCTTCCTGATGAAGGGGAGCAATGCTGAAACTCAGCACTGCTCAACAATTCCTCTCAGTGCCTGCATTTAAGTATGCATATACTTAAATATATGTCCTCTGTCCTGATTCTGTTATTTGGTTGGGTTTTTTTCTTGTTTTGGACCACAGAGTAAGTTCTTCCTAACTTAATCTTTAGAAAGTTTTGTCCTTGTTGAATACCAAATTAGAGGAGTAGCTGATTTGCTGATGTGGCAGCAAAGATGTACATGGTGGTAGTGAAATGTGTGACATTGTGGCTGGCCAGTGAAGCATAATAAAGGCAAGAGGCAAGCCACTTTGGAGCTATGAAGAGTCAAAGAAGCATTAGAATAATTTAAGAAATGTAAACTCTGGCTAAAATCTAAAGATGTCATTTCTTTCAAAGTCTTTGCTATTTACCAGACTTACCTCCTGAAAACCTCTTTTCCTAGGATGAGATACAGCTTGTAGAGCAGGAGGAAGATGGGCTTCTGTTTGGGGAGGCTTGATTTAAAAAGATATGACCACAGCTTTATCTCTGATGTGATTTCTCATCACTGTGGGTGTGTCTGTATGTGGCTGGGTATATTTCCGAGTATCCTTTAAGTCATATTATTAACATTTTCAAAAAGAAAGATCTTGCCTTTACTATCAGTAACTGTGTTTTGTAGCTTTATCCACATCCTCATGCAGGATGAGTCAAAACAATTAACATGCAAGAGTTTCTTAATTCTTGTTTTAACCACTTATTTATGGTGATACACAGTCCAAGTGATGTTTTATTATGTAATGCTTTTAGGTTGCCTGAACTTATGTTTGTTTCAATCAGTTTTGAATTGGCCATTAGTTTTAGTAAGAAAAAACTTTTTCATCTCTTAATATGGAAATTTTGTTTGCTGCCATGTTTTTTGTCATTGAAGACAGTGCTGCTAGTGCAAGCTCATTTTCCATATCTGCATTGGTTACCTCTAATATATATATATAAATACTTAAAAACAGTCTCATCCATTAAGTTATTTGAAATGATTGAATGCGTATAAATAAGGTTTTTGTGGTCACCAATAGGAAAGAAATGCTTTCTTAAGATCCCTTGATCTCAAGACAGGAGTTCATGAGGGAGCTCCCATGTTGTGTTTTCTTCTAAACTAGTGATTTTTGATGTTAAAAACCCCCAAAATAAAAAGAAAGGTAGAGTCTAACTGGTGATGCACTAGTTAAAGTAATTACGTGCTTGACAAAGACCAGACAAATGGGAAACCCAAAATTCTTTATCTGTTTGCCAGACAGTTACAGCTTCTGCATTAACTTTGGAAATGAGTATTCATTGCTTTGATAGCACGTCTGAAATCTGGTCTGGAGTAGTGGGCCAAAACAGTTTAGCTATGGCAGGAGTTGCCATTGTGAACAAATGCTGTTTGTAAGCCTAAGAAGAGCACAGATCTTGTTAATGCAGAGGAGGAAGATGTGAAAACACACAAATGTATCAGCAGAGTTTGATGTAAACATCTGAATATGATGAACTTACTGTCTGGATTTGTTATGTTTTCAGGTGGAACCTTCTTCTGATATGTGATCTCCACTGAGCTACGCTGAATCGTACGATGACAATGTTATCGCTGCCACATCTCTGGGAACCAGTTATTCATAAGTATACGGTATGTGAACGTCTGCATCTTGTGTTACCAGAAACAATAACATGAAGGTGCTAAAAGTCATTGAAGTGAATGCTAAGCCACATGTACAATCCATTACACTGAGCCATTCCAGCAGATGTTTATCTGCTAGGACTGGTCTGTATGCAGAATCGAGTCATAGACTTGTTCTGGTTGGAAGAGACCTTTGAGATCATCACTCCAGCTGTTAACCTAGCACTGCAAGGTCACCATTAAACCATCTCCCTAAGCACCGCATCTGCATGTTTTTTAAGTACCTCCAGGGATGGTACAGATTCCACCGCCTCACGGAGCAACCTGTTCCAGTGCCTCACAAACCNGGGTGAGGTGGTGCCTCAGCCCCAGATACTGTATCACAGTTGGGCAGCATAGGAACCCCCTTGTCTCAAGCACAGAGCTAGAGGAGTTGCCTGCCTGCTGGGAGTGTTGGGTCTCTTCCTGATGAAGGGGAGCAATGCTGAAACTCAGCACTGCTCAACAATTCCTCTCAGTGCCTGCATTTAAGTATGCATATACTTAAATATATGTCCTCTGTCCTGATTCTGTTATTTGGTTGGGTTTTTTTCTTGTTTTGGACCACAGAGTAAGTTCTTCCTAACTTAATCTTTAGAAAGTTTTGTCCTTGTTGAATACCAAATTAGAGGAGTAGCTGATTTGCTGATGTGGCAGCAAAGATGTACATGGTGGTAGTGAAATGTGTGACATTGTGGCTGGCCAGTGAAGCATAATAAAGGCAAGAGGCAAGCCACTTTGGAGCTATGAAGAGTCAAAGAAGCATTAGAATAATTTAAGAAATGTAAACTCTGGCTAAAATCTAAAGATGTCATTTCTTTCAAAGTCTTTGCTATTTACCAGACTTACCTCCTGAAAACCTCTTTTCCTAGGATGAGATACAGCTTGTAGAGCAGGAGGAAGATGGGCTTCTGTTTGGGGAGGCTTGATTTAAAAAGATATGACCACAGCTTTATCTCTGATGTGATTTCTCATCACTGTGGGTGTGTCTGTATGTGGCTGGGTATATTTCCGAGTATCCTTTAAGTCATATTATTAACATTTTCAAAAAGAAAGATCTTGCCTTTACTATCAGTAACTGTGTTTTGTAGCTTTATCCACATCCTCATGCAGGATGAGTCAAAACAATTAACATGCAAGAGTTTCTTAATTCTTGTTTTAACCACTTATTTATGGTGATACACAGTCCAAGTGATGTTTTATTATGTAATGCTTTTAGGTTGCCTGAACTTATGTTTGTTTCAATCAGTTTTGAATTGGCCATTAGTTTTAGTAAGAAAAAACTTTTTCATCTCTTAATATGGAAATTTTGTTTGCTGCCATGTTTTTTGTCATTGAAGACAGTGCTGCTAGTGCAAGCTCATTTTCCATATCTGCATTGGTTACCTCTAATATATATATATAAATACTTAAAAACAGTCTCATCCATTAAGTTATTTGAAATGATTGAATGCGTATAAATAAGGTTTTTGTGGTCACCAATAGGAAAGAAATGCTTTCTTAAGATCCCTTGATCTCAAGACAGGAGTTCATGAGGGAGCTCCCATGTTGTGTTTTCTTCTAAACTAGTGATTTTTGATGTTAAAAACCCCCAAAATAAAAAGAAAGGTAGAGTCTAACTGGTGATGCACTAGTTAAAGTAATTACGTGCTTGACAAAGACCAGACAAATGGGAAACCCAAAATTCTTTATCTGTTTGCCAGACAGTTACAGCTTCTGCATTAACTTTGGAAATGAGTATTCATTGCTTTGATAGCACGTCTGAAATCTGGTCTGGAGTAGTGGGCCAAAACAGTTTAGCTATGGCAGGAGTTGCCATTGTGAACAAATGCTGTTTGTAAGCCTAAGAAGAGCACAGATCTTGTTAATGCAGAGGAGGAAGATGTGAAAACACACAAATGTATCAGCAGAGTTTGATGTAAACATCTGAATATGATGAACTTACTGTCTGGATTTGTTATGTTTTCAGGTGGAACCTTCTTCTGATATGTGATCTCCACTGAGCTACGCTGAATCGTACGATGACAATGTTATCGCTGCCACATCTCTGGGAACCAGTTATTCATAAGTATACGGTATGTGAACGTCTGCATCTTGTGTTACCAGAAACAATAACATGAAGGTGCTAAAAGTCATTGAAGTGAATGCTAAGCCACATGTACAATCCATTACACTGAGCCATTCCAGCAGATGTTTATCTGCTAGGACTGGTCTGTATGCAGAATCGAGTCATAGACTTGTTCTGGTTGGAAGAGACCTTTGAGATCATCACTCCAGCTGTTAACCTAGCACTGCAAGGTCACCATTAAACCATCTCCCTAAGCACCGCATCTGCATGTTTTTTAAGTACCTCCAGGGATGGTACAGATTCCACCACCTCACGGAGCAACCTGTTCCAGTGCCTCACAAACCTTTCTGTGAAGGAAGTTTTCCTAATGTTCATTCTAAACTTCCCCTGGCACAGCTTGTGGCCATTTTCCCTCGTTCTGTTGCTTGTTGCTTGGGAGAACACACTGACCTCCACCTCACTACAGCCTCCTTTAAGGTATTTGTAGAGTGTGGTAAGGTCTCCTCTGAATCTCCTTTTTGCAGGCTGAACAACCTCAGGGCCCTCAGTTACTCCTCATAAAACTTGTTCTCTAGACCCTTCTAGACCCATCCTTGTTGCCCACCTTTGGACATGCTCCAGCACAGAATCACAGAATCACAGAATCACAGAATCACAGCATCATAATGTTCTTTTAGTGGGGGGCCCAAAAATGAACCCAGTATTTGAGGTGCAGCCTCACCAATGCCAAGTACAGTGTCACAATCACTTTCCTTGTCCTGTTGGCCACACTATTGCTGATCCAGGCTAGGATGCTCTTGGCTTTCTTGGCCACCTGGGCACACTGCTGGCTCATTAACTTGAAAATGTGTTAGTTTACAGATATTTCTAGAAGCATTCTGCCAATGGTTCCTTTGATGAAATTATACTGGAACAGTGATGATATGTAGATATTCAGACTGTTACTCTCTTCCTCAGGCAGGAGGGGGTGGTAGCAGTAGCATGAAGGGTTCTGTACTTTAACTGTATTGCTGCATTTAAAGCAGTGCTATTTTTGCATTTAGGAATAGTCTTTAATTGCTTTTCTCCTTTATTCCAGTTTCTGGTCAGTCTAAATTAGATCAATTTCACACACCAGTGAATCCCTAAAGAAGTGTAAATTAACTCCATTTTACCAAACTCAGCCAGACGATGGCATTTATTCCATTGACATCACCCACCATCTTTGACCAAGATTTCAATAGGAATTAAATCCATGTATTGACCCTTTTTTTCTCACCCTGTATAAGGAGACTGAGACCCACATCTAGTGAATTTTTGGCATATGAATCAAAAAATGTAAGGTCATTGGTAGCTGGCAAGTTTTTCTTCTGCTATAGCTTAAAATTGTTAACACATACTCAGGTCCTGTAAAACCATGAGCAAAGTGGTTTTATGAGGGTGATTACATATTTTTTTCATGTTCTGAATCAGTTAGTAGAACACCACGTAACCATTAGCATGGGGTATCTTCATCTGATTTATGACCCCAATGCAACTCATGCTGTAGATGGTGGAAAAATGTTTCTTCATGCTGATGGGAACTGAATTGCACTGCACACAACACCTGAAACTTTTACGGAATGTTTCCTACCTGGAACTGTTTTACTGATTAATTTTTTTTTACCAGTGACTTTTTCGAGATTAAGTATGAATGATATAAACATAAAACAGAATTGCAAAGAAATGGATTGCCAAAATAACCTAGAAGAGGACAGAATTATTGAAAATGCTTGTCTAGCTTCAAAAGTTATGAAGTGATGAGGAGGGATGGTCATTTGCTCTAAAAGTGCATATCTGTGTTTAATGTGCTGTATTTTTAGATATAGTTTTGAAGATGATGTCAGAAATGTGAATAATTTGCTGCTACATCAGTGATGTGAGAGAGGGAAAACAAAAGTCTTACAGGGAGTGGGGAGAAAAAGGTCTTACTTCATCAGTCAATTCAGTGTGATCTGGGAGAGCAGTTTGCAACTTGTGTGACTTGTGTGCTGAATGGTGAAAGAGTTTCCAAACCTGGCTGGTCTCTGTGTCAGGTTGAAGAGAAGCTCCCAGGGGCGATGTCTCCCACTGAGGTGAGAAAGTGTTGATCCTGCTTGTCCTGGTCCAACTTCTTAGCCTGCCTTTGTAGCCATCCTCAGTAATCCCTGCTGGCCAAATACCATTAACACGACCCTCTGCAGACAGATTCTATGTATTTTTTCAGATCTCCTCCTATCATTCATGTCTAAGCACCTTTTCAGGAGGGATGCAAGAATAATAATCTCTGCTGCTCTTTTTTCTTCTTCTGAGCTGATTCATTTTTAAATGTTCAGAATAGTTTGTTGATAGATGTATTTGTAAGTAAGTTGCTTTGGTGTGTGTGTGTGTGTGTGTGTGTGATGGAAAGCTGCTTTGAAGATGATGAGGTTTACATTCTGCAGGGGCAGAGGTCTGGAAAGGACCAAGCAGGCCAGCTGCTTTTCTTTCCTGGCATCACAGGTATCTCATCATGAAAAGCATGAATGTGGCTTGGTTGACATTTTCAGTTGTTTACTGGAACGTAGCTTTTTGGCAGCGGAGGGGACCTCTCAGAGAGCTCAGGGCAGGTGGTGGGGAGAGGCAGTTGTCAGAATGGTGATCACTTGCAGATCTCTGTATTCTCTGGGCACAAAGAGCAAGCAGCTGCCTCGCTGCCTCGCTTTTAATGAGCTCTAGAGCAAGGGATGCTGTGATGCACCTTGTGAGACGTCTTCTGATACGTGGTAATAAACTTCAATGATTTGCCATCCACCCAAATAAAAATGAAATTTCCTTTGACCTGTGAATGCAGGAGTCAGAAGGAAGTAAAGGTTTTTGCATTTGTTTCTCTTTTTGGGTGTAATTTTTGTTTTCTTCTTTTGCTAGTTCTCATATGGCATTGCAAGTATTTCAGGAAACTAATTTGCAGGAGCACAGCTCATAAAAGATCAGCCTGCTGGAGGACAAGGCTCTGCTTATTACAGAAAAGCTTCTGAGGCAGCCACAGCTGAAAAGATTACACACTTGCACAGGAAATTAAATTTGATGTAGCATAGTGAAAGAATGACAAAATGGAAAGAGCATATATAATGTATTTGTGGTTATTAAGTGGTAGAAAAATGAAAACTTGAGATCCAATAAGAGCATGTAATTTAGATATGGATAGAAATTCCCAATAGGTTTTTTTTTTAATTTGGCCCTCCACTTTTCATTGTTATCTGAGTGTAGAAATTCATTAATGTCTTGTAAAACTGTCAATTTTTGGGCTTGATAGATTCTAAATTGTTTAACACAAGTTTCAGAGCAGTTCTGTAGAGTCCAGTTAGGCTGCATTCTTCAGCAGAAGGTTCCTATGTGACATCAGACTGGGAATGAGAGGCAAGAGCTTCCTACTTTACTTCATCCTTCTCCCATGTTGATGTGCAGTGCTGACAGATGGGGAAGCTTTCCTTCCCTGTCTGCCCGTGCTCCTGGCTGTGCTGCAGTGTGCTGCTCAATGGTGAGTGGAAGTCCCAGCGCTGTCTCAGCCACTGGCTGGAGGATGGCATCACAGTTGCAGTCAGGCTGCAGACCCTCTGGGGTCCATTCATATGACACACATGAGGAAGAGATGACATGTCCCCTCTTCCTGTACTCCTCCAGGGTCAGCATAGGCACCGTAGTGAGCTTGGGCTCCCTGCTGGCCAGGTGCTTTATGGTAAAATGTAGGTTTTCTTTCAAAGGGGACAGTAATAACTTACAACACTTTAATATTTTTTCCTATAAGGTCTTGTTACCTGCAATTGGAAAGAGTAAGCAAAACTCTGGCAGATTTAACTTTATTAACCATCGTAAATCCTTTCCCTTTTGACTCTAATCAGTCCCTGGAGTCCTTTTAATGCTTTTGACATTGCACTGGCCTTTCATCAGAGTACAATATACATTTTCCTGTAACTAGAAAACTGATAGTGGGAGTCTTACGTAAAGCTGAGGTAATGGATGCAGTGTTGGGGATGTGAGACTGTCAGATGCTTGCTGCCACTGAAAGGAGGAGAGGATGCTTTTTCTGCCAGAATGGCTCTTCCCTCAGCGGAGGGCAGGAGAGGGGACTGAGGGTGCAGGTGTTCACAGGGTCAGGTGTGCACCCAGGAACAGGGACCACCCACTTCACTCGGACCCAGCCAGCCATACAACGGTGCTTTTGTGTCTTCTGCTGGCAAGCAGGGGGATGCTGAGGTCCAAACTGTGCCTCAGAAGGCTTCCCTATCAGCAGTCCCAGCCCACGTCTCTGGGACAGTGAGGTGCTGGAGCTTGGTAGCAGCCGGCAGACTGACCCAGCCACTAGGGGCTGCTGGCCAGGAGGAGGTCGTTTGTGGCACAGGGACTGGGCTAATCCGCTCAGATGGAGGCACTGGGTGAATGGATCTTTGCCTGTGGTGGGGACAGTGCTAAAAGGCAGGAATGTTACCAGGTGGTTGTGGGGAAGGCACCTCAGCAACAAACACCTTCTTCATAAAATAGCTACCTGGGCTATTGCTTTTCTGTCCAGCCTTTGCACAAAATCCTCCAGAAAGTGAGAGGGGAATTCCCTGGTCAGTAGTCTGTCTGTCTCTCTGCTGTCCAGGAATTCATGGGATGGAGAAGGCATCCCAGGAATCTGCCCCTGTGTGCAGGGAAGCTAAATTCCCTCTTGATTTCCTTATACATAAGTCAGCAAGTTTCTTCAGCAAATACTTTAATGTTACGCTTAATACTATGCAAATATTTAACTTCGGAAAAAAAGCCTCGGGCTGGCTTCAGACCATGGACTGGTTTCCAGCTGTTTCTGCAGGTACAGATCCAATGTTTACATACATGAATGATTGTTTATTTGTTTATTTATTTATTATAGTGATCCTTTTATAATGAACTTGGATATTTTTGTACCCTGGCTTTGCTTTGAACACAAACAACTATGTAGTTGCAATGTGTGTACAGCCATTTTCAGAAGCTTTGGCAAAAAGCTCAGATCTGACAAAGATAATTACTGAATCTTTAGATAACACGGAGTTGTGTTGACTAATTTTCTCTCTGACTCAAGTGCCCAGAGCTGTGCTCACCATTGAGAGCCCATCAACCTAGGTTATGAAAAAAACCATGGAAAGAAATGGTGCCTGCTGGAGGAGCTTTATACTATAATGTGGTTCTCCAGACAGATGAGTACAAAATAATATTCAGAGGAGCCTCAAGAGCATTAACAAGAAAAATCTTAACTGCATTTCAAAAATCTGTTTAAATGCTACCTTAATAGATTATACTTTGCTTTATCCACATATATTTCATATTTGTATGCTTTCTCTAGCCCTTGTCCCACTTGCTGCATGCCTGCAGACAGCCTCTTATTAAAAAGGGAAAGTCTGTAGTTTTGTGGACCTTCTACAGTGCACGCAGCGTGTGAGCTATTGACTTTACAAAAACAAGAATAGCTATGTCAAATGTGTTTCATTTGCATGTGGCAAGATAGAAAAAGCAAACTCTGTGTGAAGATGAGCAGACAGGATAGACACTGAATGCCTTAAATATGAAGGGAGTTAATGCTATGCAGTGATTTTGCTTCTGTTATAGGAAGTGTAAGAACAGTATGCTTCCTGGCATACATCGCCATCTAAACTGCAAAGGTTTCAGTTCCATGGCAACACGAAGAGCCCGATTGTACTGAAGGTGGATGTATTAATGCATTCAGAGTGAGGGGCTGGGAGTGAGCTGAAGAAAAATAAAACGTGCGGAATGTTTCCCATTTCTTTTTTTAAAGTAAAGCCTTTGTTCTTAGAAAATCAGAACCGACATGAATAAACCCACCCCTCCCCCCAGTTTCACTCCAATTCCTCCAATTCTTTTTTACATGTGTTTTTCTCAGGCAAAAAGCAAATGAAGAGGCTGTTTTGTTGTGTTTTGTTTTTTGTTGTTTTGGTGGTTGGTTTTTGTTGGTTTGTTGTTTTTTTTTTAAAATAACACTAAGTGCAGTAGCACTTGAATGTTGCAAGAAAATGCTATTAATTCCTGAGATTGTTGTGTATCCCTGGAGAGAAAACTTGCGGGGGTCTATTTCTTCCAAGATGTAATGCTTTACAGAGCAGAATGAAGCAGTGTTTGGGGCTTTTTATTATTATTATTTTCCTTGATCTTTTTGATCTGCCCTCTTTCTGCCTTTCTCAACACCCACCTCCAGTTTCCCCCACCTCCCCTGGCTGAGGAGCAGGAAGCAAAACTAAGCTCTGTTTCCTGACATCGAAAGAAACCTAAAAGTATGAGGAAATGGTGTATTTTGTTTTGCCAGCCAACTCAGATTTACAGACCTGCAGTAGGAAGGCACCTGCTCCTAGCCAGGGTCAGGAGTCACCCTCTGGAGCAACCAGGCGATTGGCCAGAGAATAACTAAGAGCTGGTCCTTATATGAATTTTGTTTGATCTACTCAGTTGGCTGTGGGAATGTAGGATGGGGGATTGGAGCAAATGTATTTTGCTCAGGGTGAAGAACTACCTCATGCTGGGCCTGCCAGCTGTGCTAATGAGCAGATAAATTGCAGATTTTCAAGGTTTAAAGTCAGACTGGTCAGTGAGGGAATCTCCAGATGTTGGTATTTCTGAGGCTAACAGCAGTGCAAATCTGGTATGGTAAAGATGACAGAAACTGGCTATTAAAACTGGATTTACAGCTGCTTTACATTGCTAAAACAAGCAAAGCAGCCAGAACATATCAGAGGATCTGGCCTATACATTTCAGCAAGGATTCGCTGTTTAACTGGGGAGAGGATATAGCTCTGCAGTTGGAAGTTGGTCAATTGCTCTCTTCTTGCTGTGCCAGGAGGAATAAAATTTGTCTCTATCTACCTATCTAGGGTTTTTTTTTGCTAGCAACAGGAGTATTTTTTAATTAAAAACAAGGCTTGCGTTCATCAAACTGGGAGCCCTGTCTTTGAGATTTTACTTGGGGAAAATTTGTCCCTGTTCAGGACACCAGTGCAACATGGGTAAATCTTTTCTAAGGAAATAAATAGAGTTGAAATGATTAAGTAACCCTGTCTTGGCATTCTAAAGAGCAGTGGATTTAATCCTTGAGGCAACAGAACTGCAAAGTAAGAACGTGTAAGTTTTAAACAGCTACTTTCTGAGGGAGAGCAAGGCTCTGGTAAGCCTGAGCCACTTGCTAATGTTGGATTTGGCACTCACAAATTTGTTGTTGTGGCTTCTATCTTCTGTGCAGCCCCCTAAAACAAAACAAAACAAAATAGCAAATATAGCTCATTAAATACTAGCATATGCTTCCCAAATTCTGTGGTACCTCCATTTTCCTGAATTTTGACAAAGGGATTGTGCAGACAACCCTGAATGAAGAGGAGGTCTCACTCCAGCCAACAGTGTAGTAAGACTGGTGAAGGATTCCTGTGTGGGTGTCCTGACCTGTGATAACCCTCCAAACAGGGTAGCTCCTGTTTGCCAGCACCTTCCCAATGGATCAGCTCATTCAGCTTGGCAGGAAGGATGGAGACAAGGCGCTAAAAGGAGCATCAAAGAAAGTAGAAAAGGAGGAGGGAAATCAAGGACAGGAAGAGTGAGGAAACAGAAAAGGCAGAAGGGCGAGCAGAGAAACAACAGGGGGCTGGGAAGAGCACAACACAGGAAAGACATGATGCTCTGAAGCCTATGAGGAAAAAGCTGTTTTTCTGATATTATGTAGACAAAAATTAAAAAAAAAAAAAAAAGCAAGAAAAATTAAGGAACATGAAGTGGGATTGGGTATTGGAGTTCTGAGGGAGAAGAATTAGGATTGACATGAACAGAAAAAAATACAGAAAACACATGGATTGCTTTCATACACTGGTCCAGACAGTTTTAAATAATAGCTGCTAAGTTTGTAGCATCAAGAGCTTTTGACATTCTCCATATGGAGATTTTTTTGGGGGCTGGTGGGGAGCAGCAAGGCCACATTGGGAAGCTGTTGCAGGCCCCAGAGTGGGTGGTTGGAGGCAGATCTCTTCTGTGCACCTTGGCTGGAAGCCTAAAACCAGTATAAATATCCCTGAGGAAAATTGCCCATCCTGCATTTGAAGATGGGCAGACAGAAAAGTCTGTCCAGCTCTACCTGAAAGTATCTGAGGAAGGGCTGTTGCCATGTACACAGGGATATAGGCTCCCTCTAGATCCCTCTTCCCCTTTTCAGGCTACCTAGGCTACCAGAAATAAACAGCTGAATGGAAGTTTTAATTCTGGCTGTGAAAAGAAGCTTTTGAATGAATTCTGCATTAAATAATGAATGTCTTCTTTCCTCCTCCTCTCCACCTACCTTGTTCCTAAACATTAACATTTCATGTCACTTGAGCTAAGTTCAGTGTCAGACTCACCAGATCCTGCTGAAAAATACACCCCTCTTCTGTGGCAAGCCAGAGAAGATGAGAGGCTTGTGGTGTTTTTCCTTCCCAGTCTCTGCTTCACTGGGAGGAGCAGCTAAAGCTGTGTGAAGCTGTCAACATCCCACTCTCCTAAACTTCGCTCCTAAAAATGCTTCCCCCTCAACAGCTTTGCTGCTTCTCTGAAGGACGCATGGCATGGCCCTCTTAGTGCCATCATTTTCCAGGGGATATTTTCTCACATTGAGGTGGTTTTCATCATGATAGGAGGCTGAAGAAAATTGCTGTTGAGTAAGTCATGGCCACTGCTAGCTGTGCCATTTGAAAATCATTACTTAAACATAAAAGAGAAGTAAAGGATCAGGAATTATTATATTTATACCCTGCCTGAAGCCCCAAACCTCTAAATAATTTCTGCCTTTTCTTCTTCCAGTTCTCTAAACACTCACGTTATGTATTTTAAACTTACCCTCCAGCATTGCAAAGGTGAGAAATACCCTTTCTCTGAAAAAGGTTGTTTTGTGGACAGAAGTACCAGTATGAGTTCTCCCATGGCCCTTTCCCTCCCCCCAGGACTCTTACCCATCTCCTTTCTGTCTTGGCCAGCAGGCAGGAGGCTGCTGGCCAGGCTGAGGCTGTGAACCCTGCTCACCACCACGGTGGCTGTGCAGCACTTGAGGGCTGAGCTTGAGGCATTGGTCTGACTTCCTTTCTCAGAGCCAGCTACCAGTTTTATTGAGACCTGTGAGAATACGTACAGAAATACAACTACATTTGTTGTTTAGGAGAGAAATGTGCATTCAAATAGTGTGTTGTTTTTTTTTCACAAGAAGTGGACTGGTTGTCAGTGAGCAGTTCTGAGGGTCTCTGCACTGTGTGGCGGTATTGACAATAAAGATGAATGCTTTTATAGTAAAATGATGGGACTTGAGCTTACCTGGAAACCTTAATAATTTATCCTACTATAGAGAAAGCAAGCAAGCAGTGAAGAGGCACAGGAAGGAAATGTTGGCGATAACAGACCTTTAGACAGTGAGCACAGTCTCACCACCTTTGGTGGAGTGAATATGGATGTTCCTGTGTCTCACTGTAGTTGTGCTGATATGTGCTGATACTTGCTTAATTTGATCAGTGCTGAAAAATATATTAAAAAAAAATTGAATGTGGCTTTGTGGTGCTGTAATGCAAGACTAAATCACCTGAAATCAAAGCCAGTTTGAGGTGGAAAGATGATGGTTGATGTTTATTTAACCCCAAATCTCTCAACCTCTGTCTGGATTAGATAACGTACCTACATTCTCAGACGTTGGAGAAAAATCACCCCTTCCACAGATGCTTGTGGGAGCAGGGCATCCATTTCTGCATGACAGAAGGAGGTTTTTTCCCTTCTCTCACCTTGATGTCCAGTCCATCAATTAGAAATCAGATTTAAGCCTCAATGTTTGTTTCAAGCCCTTGTGAATCTAATTCTTTTCTAGCAGCAAAGCTATTATTTTTGATAGACACACTAGTTGTTTGTTAATTTGTTTATAATCAGTTTTCCAAGAGGTAGCTTTCATGTGGGAGGAACTGAATTCTTTGGGTGCAAACGCTCACTGCTGACTCTCTTCTTAGTCATTAAGAGATGTTTTTCATGTTAAGGTGCCTTTACTTTTAAGGGAAAATGTCAAGCATCTTCTGATACAAGACATACGAAATATGTGATTGCCTGAACAGAAACTATTTGCAGAGCTGCAGCACATGAGTGCAGGCATGGCCAAGACCAGCTCAAGCCTTTGCCAGCTTCCCAGGGAGAGGCCAAACAAGCCCCCTTTCCCCTCTGGTTTCTCTGTTCTGCATCTGCCTTCACCAGCCAGCAGGACCTGAGACCCCACAAATGCTGGTTCCAGCTACCACCTACATTCCTGCCGATATGCCTCCACACTAGAAGATATCACTGTTCTTTTCCAAAAAGAATGTGTCTTTTATATTCAATTCCCTTGCTACCTTTTCATATTTTCTAACTGCAGCTTTTTAAAGGCTCCCTGCCTCTGCTGTTCTTGCCTTTATATAGGGTTTTTTTTTTGGAAACTGGGGAACCAGGAGGAGGGATGAAATTTAGGGGAGTTAACTGAAGTAGAAGTAGAAAGCTCCTTGGCGTTCTCATTCTTCCCTTTCCTTTCTTCTTATGACCTCTGTGGTCTGACCTCCATCGTATCTCTTGTTCCAGGGCAAGCTGTAGACCATGCTTTTTGTGCCCAGCAAGCGACTTCTTCCCATGCAGAGGTTTGCAAGCTGTGCTTGCTGCTTCCTCCCTGCAGTGGCCATCGTTTCTATAGTGCTTTTCTGGGTCAACCAGTTGGCCAAACAGTGGTAGTTGGTCAAGTAGAATGTTGACAGCTGTGAAATACTGGTAGCATTTGGGAGTTAATGTGCCTTGGGGTAACCTGTATGCAGAGAAGGATGCATTTCTTTGTTATTACCATCGTGGGGTAACTACACCAAGGTGGGTTGGCTTTTTCTTGAAATGTTGGTGTATTTTTACACACAATCTGTAGTATTACATGCCATTTGCTAAACTTTGCAAGAAAATAAATATTTTTTTTGAAGACCGGGGAATAGTGACTGAAACCTGACCTGGTGGGGAGACCAGAAGCTAACCTTTTGGCTTTAGGGCATGGGGCAGGTGGTGGTGAGTCCAGACCCTCAAACCATCTGAGCTCTTCCGCATGGGGCAGTCAGTTAACGTCTGATTTGAAGGCAAAAATGTAAGGAGAAAATTTCTATGAAGGACACAAGGACGTTTTTCTTTTGCGCAGGTTTTTTAAAAATCACTAGTGCATAGAAAGACATTGACCATACATTTGGTCAGGGTGCCCTTTTGATAACTGAGACACTGTTTGGATAATTGAGGTGCCTGTGATTGCCTGTGAAAATTTGCTGATGTTTACACTGCTGTCAGGTATTGAAGTCACGCCATAATATTTATTGTGGGATCTTGCAGTGGATTTTAAAGCCAATCGATATCACAGCATAAAGTTAGTTTTCCTCATTTTTTTCTTGTGGTTATGAAAATGCCTAAATAGCAATATCGTGAAGTAAATGTTAAACTTTAAAAGCTAGCTTTGTGTGTATTGATAAGAGTAAATTGGTAGGGTAAGGAGTACTTGAGTTTGGTTGGTGAAGCTGATGGTGGAAAAAAGTGGAAATCAGAGTACAGGATGATTGTCAACTCAAAGCAGTAACATGCTGCCTTTAAAGGATGGGTTTGGGTTGGTCACATAAGAAATGGTAATGATCAGGACTTTAACCCTAAATTTATAAAATGAAAAAAAAACCCCACAAAATGAGGTGGATGATTCTGTACAAGAGGTTGCACAACTGATGCAAATAGTAAGCCAAATACAGAGAGAATTAAAACAACAGAACATGAAGTTCTCTCTTAAAATACATAGACATGGAGGGGTTTTTACTGCCATGCTATGACAGAGATCAACTGAACAGTGCAGAATGGTTATGCAAAATATTCTCTGTAGGGAAATCACCATTTCCCATACATTCTAGGAGTTCTGGCACACTGCCACTAGTGATTTATTTTCATCCAGTCCTGATTCTTGTGGCTGGCATTCAATAAAATCTTCCAGGGCAAATTATTTATTTAATTAAGAATGGCCACAGTTGCACTGAGAGACTGGCAGCAGAGCAGCAGGAAGTCTGCTGGAGATTAAGTCTAACTTCGTACAGATAGGCTGCTTATGTATGCTATAAATAATTAAAATCGTAATTAAGTGTATGTCAGCATTTTTGTTTAAGATTATTAACAACAGGTCTTAATACTGAATGTGGTGTATGTACTGCTGTGAGTTGTAGTCCTCTAATTTCTTGATTAACTAACCCAGAGGCTTGTGCTGCAATCTAGGACTTTTGGTTGCTGCTAACTGAACTTTTGAACTTCTGATAAGTAAAAGAGACATCAGTAGGAGAAGAGTCAAATTTATGAGTAAGTATGAGCAGCCCGTGAACTTTGGTTTCACTAGGCAGTCCCATAAGAGCAAAGAGAGAAATCCCCTCTTCTTAGATCAAATAGGCAAGATAATGCTTTCTTCTTAGTTTATCATAGTCCAGAGATAACAGGTACAGCTGGTTGTTTGAGGGAGTCCCAGGAAGAGAGGGATTTGAACATAAATAACAAGAGAAACTGTCTTTGGAGGAGAAATCCTTGCAGAGTCTCTACCAATATTTCATACTGTTATTTTAGTTTGTTGTATGTGTTTTGGGGATTTTTTTGGTGTTTTTTTGTTTGGTTGGTTTTTTTTCTTTTGTTTTGCTTGTTTTTGGTTGGTTTTGTTTATTTGTTTTGGGTTTTTTTAAGGTGAACAGGTGTGATTTGGTAATTGTGCTCTTGTCAATAAATTTGATTTTTGAAGAATACATTCCGAGTGTGATCATTGTTTTCTTTCCCTGATTGCTGAGTAATAAGAAAAAAATATTTCAAGAGGAAAAGAAGCCACATCTTTCAGATGTCCCTGAAGCGTATCAACTACACTACTCACCTTGGTATCATCCACAGACTTGCTGAGGGTGTGCTCAATCCCACCATTGTCATGAATAGAGATATCGAACAGTATCAGTGCCAGTATGTACTCCTGATGGACACCACTTCATACCAATCGCCATTTGGACATTGAGTCAGTGACTGCAGCTTTCTGGATGTAGCTGTCCAGTCAATTCCTTCTCCATTGAATAGCACATCCATCAAATCTGTATCTCTCCAATACAGAGAGACAGGGATGTTTTCTGAGACTGTGTCAAAGACCTTACAGAGGTCAAGTTAGACGTGACATGAGTTTCTTTTCTCTTGCCCTCTAATGCAGTTACTGTAGAATAATATATAGAAGAAGCCCATCATATTTTGATGGTTAGCTGTATTTGGTCCCTTCAAGTCAAGTAGCATGCATCTGATGTGAACAGACCACTAAGACTGATACCAATTTCCATCACCATAATCTAAAATAACTTCTAAAGGATTTTAGTAAAGGATAATCTCAAAAGTATTTTCCATTAATATCTTGCAATAGAAAAGTGCATGTTCCTCAACTTACAGTTACTCAACTGTAAATGAGGTAGTTATTTAACAGACAGTGAAATAAAGAACCCTCAGATCCTTTTGTGGTAGATGCAGACGGGGCAATTGCTGTTAAATGCTCATTTCTCATTTCAATAAAACCTAGTTCCAGGTGCTCAGGCAACCTCTTTCCTTAGTTTCATGGTTTGATTTGCTTTAAAACTTGGGCATAAACCTGGCAATTTACTGACAACTGTGTTACCAAATGTAACGAGTTTAGACTATATAATAAGTAGTGATCATTTGAAATTAAAATATACTTATATCCAAAATAAAAATGTTGATTTTCATGTTAAATAACTAAAGTAAGCCCAACTCCCTTGACTACCATCCATTGTTACTTGTTTTAGATTTCTTCAGGAGTGTTTGCATGCAAAGGGGAGTATCAGATTCCTACTTCGAAATAGAGAAAAATCATTATGTAGTCTCAGAAGCCTCTACTTCTATAATATTTAATTTTGTTTTTCAATTATAATCAATATTACTTGGTTTGCCAATGCTAGTATTGGGAGAAAAGCCCTAAGAGACTGATTCAGAATGAGAATAGCATGACTATTTCTATGTTTCTGACATCAGTGTCCTGGTTTATCTGATGCTGTATGATACAGTGATTAAATATTCCATACTGTTCCATCCTTGGTGAGCCGAACATCTTTTCCAATATTGCCCCTTGCTTCAAAATTTGTAGAAACTTAAAACAAATAATTTGCTAATTTAGGGTGCTCTCATACTGTCTGTTTGGAAAGCCAATAGTGTCTTTTCAGAAACAGCATTTGCATACCACATTAATATCTACTCCTGATTGGATACTTACAGGTTAATAAGAGACAATTCATTGACTTCCTACTTCAAATGTGGCATTTTCAAAATCATCATGAAGCTTTGTTATGATAGGACATCTTTGCAGTCTTTCATACTTATTTAGGTGTGTATATTTAGTTACTGTCATGATTCCTGCTCTGTCCTTTACCTGTTTTCGTTACTTTTTTCTGCATATTGAAAAGCAATATATTTTTACTACTGGGTAAAATGCTCCTAGCAGAGCCTTATTTTTCCATGTCTCCTTTTACTCCACAGATACCACCTTCACTGCCCATCTGTCACATTCCCACATCTGTTCCTATTCTGTAAAAGGATTTTGCTGGGTTCTTTTATGTTTCAAGAAAACAGGCTTTTGAAAAGTCTGTTGGCTTCCAGAAGTAGTTGCACAAACCAGTCTTGTGCTAGCTCTCCTATATGAGAACTGACAGAACAGACAGCTGGTTGTAAAAAAAAAAAAGTGAACTATGCCAAAACTTTCACTTTCCAAATGGAATAAAATGCCTGTTTTACGTGACCAAAGAGTTTTGTCTATTGCTTGTTTAAACAACCCCTCGGTATTTTAATGATGTAGAGATTTAGATTACATCCCTTTAATGAATATTGATCATGTCTGTGGTGTCCTTTTCCTAGGGGTGTGTGCGAAAGTAATGTTAGCTGTAATATTGAAGTAAGATGCTAGAGAAAAGTAGCCTCAGGACCCTTCCAAAATGCCTGGCTGCTGTATTAACCCCTTCTGTGTTTCAACAAGCAAATGGCACATGGGAAGTTAACACATGGGAAGTTAACAGCTGGATGTTGCAGGAGCAGCCTCCTTCCCAAATATTTTTGCTTTACAGCTGCTGTTCAGACACAGAAATAAGAGAGTGTACACTGCAGCTTGCTTTTTCCCAGCCAAGGTATAATCAGACCGTTTGAGAATTAAGAACATAGCCATAAGAATTAGTCAATCTCACAGTATTTATGTTGAGCTTCTGATCCTGGTCTCCCTTCTATGTTTACTTTGATTAAGATTAATGGTTCATGTGGTGCTGTGGACACCTCTATGGCTTTAACTAAATGCACAGAGATCAGCCAGCTCCAGCCAGCCTCTGCCTTCTGCAGCTGGGATTTCCCTCCAGCTGTGGGGTCTCCTGTTTGGGATTTGGACACCATTTCCTTTGCCTCATCTGTCACACTGGAGATGGTGTCCAGGGTACATTTTTGCATCCCTGCCTTGCAGCTTTTACAGCTTTGAAAGTGCAACAGTGCTCCTAGCATGTCCCTGCCACAGCTGTGCATCAGTGTGGTGACAGGACTGTGTACCACAGTCATGCCCGATACAGTGCCCACAGAGAGGGGCTGGAGGAGAAGGGAGGAGAGCACAGTGGGTGAAACAAGGACCATGTCCCTGTGACAGCTGTCAGAGTGAAAGGAGAGGAAAGCTCTCTCCACTCGCCCAGGCTTGCGTGATGGCAAAAGGGAGGTCTGGGGCTGTGAGTTGTGAAACTGTGTGATATGTCACTGACTAACACTGTGATTTTCAGAATGTGTGGCAAACTGTGTCTTATAATCTGTTCAAAGGCTCCTGATGAAGGGGAGGATTCTGAGTGCTGAACAGGTGAGGGGCTTCACCTGTGTTGTGGGAAACACTGCAGGTTGTATTTTCCCATGGAATTTGCAAATTTGCTACAAAGTATATTTAGGTACTTCATGGGTTCTTGGTGAGCTGGTGTGGTCCACAGTTACACCTCTCCTGTTTTCATGCTACTTATGTCACTCCTACAATTGAGAGCCATAGGGGATTTGAATGAATTTTGACTCCCATATCTTCTGTAGAAAGCTAATTGTTTTATTCTAGGCTGTTGCATTGAGTGGGCACCAGCAAAAGACCTGGGAATGACAGGAGGAAAAAGAGTCTGGTGCTAGGTGTCTGCAGCAAATTGGTGAAGATAATCAGCTAGAGGGCACCAACGAATATTTCTTTGGGTTTTCTTAAATTAGGCCATGTGAACTGCCAGCATATAGATGCATCGGAGAAAAGTGAAGGCTTTGCAAAACAGTTGTGCTAAAAATAATTTTCAGTGTTATTTTTAATAATGTTATCACAGGTGAAGAAAGTAAGATATAAGTTTGCAGCCTGGGACATTTCTTTCTCCTGCTTTACAGGGTAAACACTATAAATCCTTGAGTGTTTGTTTGGCTAGGTAATGCTTTCCGAAAGTATGTCAATGAAGTAGGCATCAGACTCATACCTTTCCTATATTTAGATTTTAAATATGCAACAGGAAGTCATTAATTTGTAGACTTCTAAGCACCAAAATTGCTTTTGAAAGGGGGGCTTGTATGTTAAAAATCAGCTAATTGAAAAAATTATCATTTTAATATTGTCAGAAATGCACAGTCAGTGTTTCGCCAGAAGCAGTGTTAGTAAGGTCAGTTATATCCTAAGGCTGGCTGCTTTGAGGGCATGAAGGATCCTGAAACTGTTGAAGGGGGCAGGAGTATTGTGGGGTTAGCAGTTGATTGGTTAATGTAGAAGATCATGGTTTTAATTTTATATTAATGCAATAAATAATAAATTCAGTTGCTCATGGAGTAATTTATGCTAGAAAGTATCTCTGGAGGTCATCTTTCTAGCTCCTGTTCAAAGCAGGCATATGGTATATATTGTTGCTAACTTACCGTTGTGTGCTTTTGATTTGTGCAAGAAAGTTTAACTATTCAGTTCTTTTTTTTTTTTTTTGAGTAGTAGAGAGGCAAATTCCAAAGAGGTGTAAAAATTAAGCCTGAAGTATGTTACAAATAAATTGATTCAGATTAGGTTGAAGAAAATATCCCATACTGTTTCACATATATTGGTTTTTGTTTGTTTTTTTTTAGAGCAAACATTGCTCTTGAGTAGCACAAGGGACTTAGTTTGAGCATCTGTGAATTAATTTAAATTTTTTTTTTCATTGCTGACTAATATACAGAATGAGCCAGTACAGTAAGAGCAAAGGCTATACAGCATTTTATAACCAGTGCTTCTCTTTAGACTTAATCCCTGTAACACAGTGTTAAAATTTACAAAACAGCTTGTAATTGCTGTAGTTTATTTAAACTATCTATTTGTGGTTATGTCTGCTGAGGAAACATAAACTTCAATGTTCCCCAGCCATCTAATAGCAGCAAATTGACTGCGGGTCTCTTGTAAGAATATCTAAATGTAGGCTGTTGAATAATCCCTTTGGGGGCCCTGTAACTATTTTTGTGCCTGGATATGCGTCATCAGTGGGTATTTTCTCTGGTGACTAGCTTACATCAGTAGGTCTCCTACCATACGCTCTATCAGTGAGTGACTTATGATTGATGGGAGTCACGGCTGCCGTTTAGTTTTTATCTGTGACCTCAAATAATGGACAACAGGAATTTCCAGGCTGTTAAATTCCTTGAGTGACTGAAGACACGGGCTGGCTCTGCTGATAAATGCAGGTAGTACCCAGATACTGGGTGTTCACCGGGGGCCGAGGCTGGGAGGAAGGAGAGGGGGGTTCCTCGGCTGCAAGGCGGTGAATCCAGCTCCGACACGTAGACGAAAGGTACGTGTCCCCGGACGCCGGGGGAGCAGCTGTGCCGGAGGACTGCCAAGCGACTGTGATGCTCTGACTAACTCTGCCGAGCTCCTCAGCCATACGTGTCAGCCGGTGGCAGTGGCGTTTCAATGTGTTTAACTGTCTGATCTTTAGGGCAGTTTGTCAGCCGGTTTTATCCCAGGGTGATGAGCAGTTTGCAGCTCTGTGGAGGGACGAGCTGTGGAATTTTCAGCTGCAGCCTGGTTTATTTTCTTAACCCTTTTTGTTACTGCCATGAGCAGAGAGCGGATATATGGGAGTGCTTAACCCAGCTGCTATCTGGGTTAAATCTGAAGGTGCAGTAGGGTAAGTGGTTTTAAGGTTAAGTTGCACCTGCCACAGTGACCCACTGAGCATGCGGTCAGAGTTCATTTCCTGGAGTTCAGTACTTCACATGACAAAAAGAAGGACTGCAAATACCTGAGTTATCCCCTCTTCCTCCTTGCACTCTGCCTTTCTGTCAGAAGCTGACATGTGAAATGGGGCTGCAAGACAGCTACAGGGTTTTCGTGAGTGTTACCTGTGATGAATTTAGCAGCTTGAGTCAGCCCTATGGCAAGGCACTTTGTCATTTCGTCTTCTTCAACAACCCCCACCCCCCCTCAAGTTCTTCCTGTCTCTCCAGGGCTCAGTCCCTTTGATACAGCTGTTATAGGAAACAAGAGATCTCTGTGAACTCTGTGAGCTCAGAAGTCTCTTAAGCCCTTCTCCTGACAACCAGGGAGTAAAAATGACTGGCATGGATGCTCTCGGTGTGACTGATAATTAAAAAAAGCCCTTAATTCTTTTTATTGCATGGCTGAGGGAGGATAGCAGCTGGATCCAAATTTATCCTCACTACTTGTTGGCGGGTTCCCCTCCACATGGGCTGGGTTTGCAAACTCTCATGCGGGTCTTATTTTTTTTGCATACCTACTATTATTTTTCACTCAGGTGGCAACAGATTGAGTTTTGTGCAGGATTTTTAGACTTGAAAACTTTTCAGAGGAAAAACAGGAGCTTCACTTTAACTCGCCTGCATGTCTCCTCCTCCACAGGTACTAGCCCAGAGGTCGTAGTTAATGAATGAAACCAGGCTTCCTGCAGGAGCCAGTTAACCCATGTCTGTGCATTTGTTGACACAGGGCTTACATAAAGCTGCCTTTGGTAGAAATGCATGTTCTGTCATAGCATGGATGCCCTTGCTTGGAGGGATACAGGATGTAGATACCTTTCTGTCCCTTGCAGACATGTGCCTGGTTAAACAGATGCACCGGGTCTGAAGCAATTTTCCTCACCTGCTCTCTGGCTGGTTAAGAATTGGGTTTGATGAAATCAGTGGGAAGAGATGCAACAATTAAAAAGAGTCTTGGAAGATCAGAGGAGATGAGGGACTGAAAAGGAGGTTTTCATTGAACTGTGATTTACAAGTATACTCTTCCTTTGTTTCTATATTTGTTGTTTTTTATTTTTTCAGTCACTTCAGTAAGACTTTGTGATTTATACAAAACTGGTTATGTAATGCAAAATCTGTAAAAGGTTAAGCACAAAAAGCTTGATGAATCTTGAGTTAGTTGTATTAAAATTACAGTGAATTTTCCTAGGGTACTGTGCTTAGAAAATGTAAAGTTGCTAGCTGGTTGATATTGCTATATTAATTATTTGCCATATCTTTCAAGGAATCATTATGCCTGGCTACACATTAAGATACTTTGGCTAACATTGACCTCCTTTTCACCCATTTTTAGAGCAGTTGTATTTTAGGGTGGCTATAATTTTTAGTGTTTGTGTGAAAGCTCAGCATCACCAACTTTCCAGAAAGACTCTGCGTGCCTTGAAAACATTTCAGAAAGGGTCGTCGATTGCTTGGAAAAGGTGTTAGCAAGTTGCCTGTGATTTCCTGATGCTTGGCACTGGGACTGTCTGCAAGGCAGAGGGATGAAGTTCAAAATGACATATGGCAGTGTGTGTAGGTACCTCCCTGGGTGCTGTGACAGAGGTGTCACAATGGGGACAAAGTAATTTAGGAGCTGACCTAACAGCTGACAGTTAAGTCGCTCTGGGTGGATGCCTGGGTCCATATGCCTTTGCACTTTTGACTTCAGTGACTACTTGCAGGCACCAAGTTCTGCTTGTACAGATTGAATTAAGAAACAATGACTATAGTGGCTAAAGCCTTGTTTTTCCTTCTCCCATTCAGTGGCCACCTTTAAAATCTTGTCAATCACCCTGAACAACAGCTAACAAGATTTCATCTTGATAGTTAAAATAATTAGGTGTTGTGACCATAGGATACTGCACATTCACTGGCAGTCAAACCATCCTCTGCTGCACCTTGCAATAATTCCATCAGCAAACCTCTCCCTCCTCCAGCGAAACATGTTGGTGCTTCAGTGTGCAACTAGTTCCCAGTGGGCATGGGACTTTAATTACCATACTTGGGAGGCTAAACTGGAGACCGAATCTGACATGGGAATACTAGGGGCTTCATTTTGAATTTTTTTCTGAAGATTAAATACAATTGATTTCACTCCTACATATTAAATGTATGACTGCACACTCTGTAAGCTGCTGTATTGTGGGATATTTGTTGAGGGTCAAAACAGTGAATAACTATTTAATAGTTTTGTATCATTTTGACAGAGTACTCTTAGTGCTTTAATACTCTTGAGAATAAAGAGGTGCCCTGGGATGAGAGGAATGGCAAAGGTAATACGAAGCTTACCTTGCCAATAACCCTCTCTTCTGACAGCACTATTTTGTTTGAAGAGTGACTGTACGAAGCTGGCAGTGCTGCTCAGTCATTTATGAAATCATTAACACAAGTGGAGGTAGGCATGTTGCTCCTATGAGCTGGTTATATGCTGTAAAAGTATTCTGAAATATGAGACAAAGTAGTGACTTCACTTCTTTGGGGCATAGGGCATTTTTTGATTGTGTTAGTTCAAAATCATAGTCATAAATACTTGCTCTCTCAAGGTGATCTTTGCATTTCCATGAAGTTCCATTTAAATTGCTGAAGCAGTTCCTAGATACTACGAAACTCCAATTTTGGTGAGCTTGTGTGAGGAAGCGCTCACTTCACTAGTTTGTTTTAAATTTTATTTTTTTCAGGTGTCATGAAATACAGGTTTGCCATGGAATCATTTAGATGTTATTTTGCTTCAGGGAAAAATAAGGAGCTACTCATAAGCACTGTTGATGTTTGTAGTGGGTGGAGTAATAAAGAGTGAAGAGAAAGAAAAATAATTCAGTGAAATAGTATATAGTAATAGTCTAAGAAAAGTTGGAAAAGTGAAAAAAGGTACTGGTATTTCATTTTTGTCGTATTTCATTTTTGTAATCCATTTGATAAGATAAATGATGAGCCTTCTATCTTTTTGATGTTATTGTGTACACTAATGTGCATGATTGGAGTCAGATAACACTTCAGCTCTTCCTGCATGCTCTGTGCCTGATGACCTTGCTCCTGAAACCTTTGATCAGCTCAGTCCTTCCAGCAAGCGGCCAGCAACTTTCAGAAGGCTGATGCAGATTCAGGATCAGGCTGTGAGTAAGTGAACAGATTTGTAAATGTTACCTTGTCATGGAGTTAGTTTGAAAGGAATCCACCTATTTGTTTGCACAAGGGGACGAAGAGAGAAGGACGATAGATCTGGTGAGGCCTGAGCACTGTGGCAGATGGGAAGGTACTTCCTTTTGTCAGTAACCTAGCACCAACTCCTGTAAACTGTTGCAAACTCTTTTCTTCATCTCCTGTTTTGTTTCCTATATATACACAGTGCAGTAATTCCTGTAGGGATTTTTTGCTCTTGGCAGTATTTCTTGTTAGTGCCACAAAGTGAGCAGTTTTCCTGCAGGACCTCAAACAGCTCAACAAGTGGTGTGCTGCCAGTGACTCAGTGCAGAGTCCCTGTCCATCTGCTCACAGCCATGAGCACTCTCTACAAGCCTCCTGTTTTCAGATGCAAAGCCATAAGTGAATCCTGAGATAGGAATGGGTAAGGCACAGGGTTATCCTGGGTAAAAGGGTCCTGTGTCCCAAGGAAACAGCGAGGGAAGAAGCTCCCTTTGAACCCAGGTTAAAATCTTCCCAAGGCAGATCCTGGCCCTTCACAGAGTGTGCAGATTGGCTTGGAAACTTAGTGTAAAGGAGGTAAGAAATGCTGCAAACTGACATCCCCAGGAGCATTGAAAATGTCAGGACATTTGACAGTACAGTGGTACTTCAAAAATATCACTGTTGTGAAGGATTTACATGATGCTGCAATAGCTAATAACATGATTGTGGTACAAGGCACTAATTCAGGATTACTGAGGACTTTGCCAAGTGTCTGTAGTTTCATGTCATGACTTTTTTGCTTTGCAGACAGGCTTTTAGCACTGAGGAGTATTTCAGAAATTTGTTGAGCATTTCTTTTTCTCAAGCACAATTGCCAGTTGTTACCCTAGTAATTAGAAATAACAGCAACTAAGTTAAAAAAAAAAAAGTCATTCCTTATCAGGTAGGCATTTTGTTTCCAAAGACTTATTCCAGCATGCTCAAGGGCAGACTCTGCATCTTTCCTTTTTATATACTTATACTTTTAGACAGTGAAGTGATTGCATGTCTGGGGATTGCTCTTCATGCTGCTTGTGACCATCTTTGTTCAGGGACTGAGGAGATACAAAGTCAGTTGCTTGGGAGGGAGTATATCAACCCACAGAGTGAAACTCCTTCCCTGCCTCCAGAGAATTCTGTTTCCATATACAATTCCAGCCAGAAATCCTAATCTAGAAGCCTGTAATTTGGGAATAAGAAAGAAATGGGGTTATGACAACTTGGAGACACAAAGCTCTTTAAACTCTCACTAATGTGCAGGGAGAAGCATTAGTAACCAGATTTTCTTAGTGTAACCAAATCATGAAGCATCACAGTAAGTAAAGCAAATTTGAAGCTTTGAGGTTGCTTTGCATCCTCCTCATCCTCTATAAAGCTCAGGGTCATGTGCTGGTGAAATACCTCCTGTCTTTAAATGTGAACAGTGGTTCATCCTCTTGCCCATGAGCTCAGGTCTCATTCCACCAGAAACTTTCCACTGGTTACAGAGGTGGCAAGGTTGCAATTCAGATAAGTTGGTCTTTTTAGCTTAGCATTTTGTACCTTGAACTGCTATTAAAGTAGATGTCACTGTTGTAAAAGCATCAGTCAAGATCACTTGGAAGGGACTAGAAGTCTCAAAGAGATATAAAGGAGTAAAATGGTGCAAATGACCAAAAGGAGTATTATGTTCACTGCCAGGAAAAAGAAAAAAATCATTATGGTGAAGGTCTGTTCTTTTGATGGAAACCAGAATAGCTGATGAGTTTGAGTAACTCAAAAGTGACCTGGACAAAACACTGTAAAATATATTATATAGATTTTTCTTCTTTGCGTACGAGATGATCTAATAGACTTTGGCCATTTCCTTTTTGATCTAATTTCTGGAATTCTATGATTACTTTTAAAAAAGGTTATTTTCTTGGATGTATCACTGCAAACCTTCTTCCTGAAAGTTTTTGGCACTTTTTTTACCACAAAGGGAGGCATTTGCAGAAATCCATCATGGTGGTATTTTGAAGACTCCAAACAGATTTTTCATGGTCATATCTTGCAGTTGCTCCACTGCAAAATTCCCCAAATACTTGATGGGAGTTTTGCATTAAAATTGTCTGGTATTTATATCTAGCTACTCTTTAGAGGCCCAGGTCATGTCCATGCTCTGTTCTCAGAGTAACCCTTTTTCAGTTCTTTAAAGCTACAGTTTGGCTTTTCAGGAAATAATAGTCACGTCTACCATACTGTAACTAAAACATTCAGACATATGAATCTTTTTCTTGACTTTATATTACAATGTCATTTGTAGCTTGATTTTGTTCTGTTTTGACTATAATATAAACAAGAGTTTATTAAAGCGTTAGCTCTAAGTTGCAGTTCTTGAGACTGCAATGTCTTACAAAAAATATTATTGAAACTGCAGGACAAAACCATGTATTATACAGAAAAGTGAATAATGACTCTGTATTCACATGGATTTTTAAAAAGTACAGCTTGTAGTTGAACTAAATGTACTATTGCTTCCACTGCAGCTAGGAAGCCCTCATAGACTTTTCACGAGCACCGCCAAAAAATTAATGCTTCATCTGGTTAAAAGATATCAAAAGCTTGTTTGACAATTGTAATCTCTTCCAGGAATTTCCTTTCTCATTTTCTCTCCCTGTAAAAACCAATAACAAGATGCTTATGTAGTAGAAATGGAAACTCAGAGGCATGTTACAAAGAGTTGTGCATTCCTTCCAGCCTTGTGAGATGAGGCATGGCATGTCCACAGTGGGCTGGGAAACGCGGGCTTTTCATTGCGTAAGTAGCCTTTGCTTCAAGGATTAACCACTTTCTAGGACAGTACAGATATAAATGCTTCCTGAGACATTTTTGAGTTTTTATGTATAACACGGCAGGCAACAGGAAAGCTCTTGGAGAACTGCTGGAGACCAGCCCCATGGAGAAGGACCTGGGAGTCCTGTGGACAACATGCTCTCCATGGGACAGCAGTGTGCCCTGGTGGCCAGGAAGGCCAATGGTATCCTGGGGTGCATTAGGAGGAATGTGTCCAGCAGATCGAGGGAGGTTCTGCTTCCCCTCTACTCTGCCCAGGTGAGACTTCACCTGGAATACTGCATTCAGTTCTGGGCTCCCCAGCTCCAGAGGGACAAGGATCTACTAGAGAGAGTCCAACAGAGGGCTACAAGGATGATTAAGGGACTGGAACACATGTCTTATGAGGAAAGGCTGAGAGACCTGGGGCTCTTTAATCTGGAGAAGACTGAGAGGGGATTTAGTAAATGTTTATAAATATATGAGGTCTGAGTGTTGAGAGGAGGAGAGGGGCAGCCTCTTCTCACTTGTGTTCTATGATAGGACAAAGGGAAATGGATGGAAGCTGGAGCACAGGAAGTTCCACCTCAACATGAGGAGGAACTTCTTTACTGTAAAGGTGACAGAGCACTGGAATGGGCTCCCCAGAGAGCCTGGATGCGTTCCTGTGTGACCTGTGCTAGATTAGATTATAGTATATGGTCCTGCTCTGGCAGGGTTGGACTCAAAGATCTCCATGGTCCCTTCCACACCTTGATATTCTGTGATCCTTTGATCTCCAAGATGGCTGGGTAGGAATTCAAAGCAGCGACCAAGGGAAGACAAAAACAAAGGAAGCAGAGAAACAGACTGTATGTGCCAGCATAAGTTGCCACAGCAGGACTGAACACAAGGCAAAGCAGCACCAGCCTGGCTGCTCTCAAATTTCTGTCCTCCCTTTTACATGCAACAAGATGTGACAAACTTAAATGTGACGGAGCTTGAACTTTTGTTCTGAAGCGTATCAAAAATGTACTGAAATGTGGACTCAAAGGTCAGAATTGTTCCCTTTTCTGTAATGAATTCCCAGAACAGCTGTTAATACTACTCTGTCTTTTAAGGCTAATCTTTAATAGTATTCACTGATACGTGCTGTGAAATACATATCTATATATATAAGGCTGTTGTGAGGAGTGGTTTGTTCTCTGATGATATAAGGGAGATTCTGCATTAGAAGTGTGTTTAAAGAGGATGCCAATAAAAAATCCACTATATTTGCAGAGGTTGCCCTTGTGTTCAGCAAATGCCAATTAGAGAAATGTCACTGTATGTGTGTGATGGGCTATTACTTCACAGCTGCTTGTATAATTACGTGCTGGGTCAGAAGGGCAAGCTACCTTCACCTCACAGCCATTATTTTAAAGCAAACACAACGATCAGGCACACAAGTATCAGGCATTGCAGAAGGGCTACAGGAAAGTAATAACTGAAAATGTAGGCTAAAGAGAAAAAGAGTCAAAGTAACACACCTTGGCGTTGTGGGAGGTAATTTTTACCATGTCTGTACTACATGGATTAGAAACTTCATCTTAATATAATGGAAAAGCAAGAGGTTCCTTCCACCACTTAAATAAAGCTAATCTATTGTTACATTGTTCTGATGGTTGGAAATAGGAGAGAATGTAAATTTCAGTTGCCTTTGATACTGCTATGTTTGTGGTCCATGTGCCTTTGTAAAGGAGTTTGTGTACTTACGTTGTGCTCCCAATGGTCTGTTATCACCAACATCTTCCAGATAACCCTATACCTGCTCTCAGCTCTTGTGTGGCTCTTACTGAATTTAGTAAAATAAAGAGCAGTTCTGTGAGTGACCTAGTGTGAGACATAGCCTTGGGTGTTTATTACTCACACATGTTTGTAGCTGTTCTACATGGTATTTTATTTTCAGTCTTTTGCCTGAAGCTTCATTAGATCGAGGTGTGAATAGGCAGAAGGCTCTGTGGAAGCTGTGGCCCTCTCGGGTGTGTACAGGGTAGCTCTGCTATAGTTGGATTAATGACTTTTGCTCTAAGGCTGTCGGTTTCTCTTCCTTTAATGTAGTTGCCATCTGCACTTGTGCTGGCTTCTCTCTGGGTCATAAGAAAGAACACACTTCAGCAGGGATTGTGTTATCGTCAGTGACCTGAACCTTTGTGCTCACTTTGACCTCATACCTCTAGGAAGCTCAGCTGGCAAACGTAGCGCAGACCTTTGTGGCAACACCCTCAGGGGTGTGTGTGCTGCCAGTTAGGTTGCCCTTATTCCATATATGCTGAGGTATTTTCATTGACATGCTCTTTTCACAGATTTGAAATCACTGTGGCTTTAAAGTATCATCTTTCCCTACAGAGGAAGCATTGTGCTCACCCGAGTACCTGCTCGAACCCAGCATCTGCTGGGGCAGGATGGGGTGGCAGAAGTTAAATGCAGAGTGTTAGTTTGAAAAATTTTATGAGGTCACCATCCTTTTAAATTGGTTTACACAGATGGCTGTCTGGTTTGTTGCTTTGTCCTTGCTTAACAGTAACTGTTTATGGAAAAAGGAATTGCTTTGCAGAAGGAGGTCCAAAAGCTCATGCTTTTGTTTCCCTCTCTGGAGATCTTAATGTTATTATGGGCATACAAAGATTTGGCCTGAAACAGAGATTAATTATGAAGCGCTCAGTGAATAATTAACTGTTTGACTTGTTCCTAAGTTCTGTAGTCACCAGGTTAGAAATGATTTCCCAAACTGCAGGAGATAAGAGAAGGTTATTCCTGGTTTCACAATGTCTGTATTGTTAGGGCTTTGTGCTGTGTGTACGCTGACATCAGCTGATACCTACGCAAGTTGGGTCCAGCTTCTCATCCAAACCACTTCCTGGGGTTTTCTCGGGTAATGGCAGTGATTCAGAAGGCACCACAGTGCCTCGGAAAGCTCTTCCTTACATGTTGCTTCCAGACTGTGTGACCAGGAAGAAGCGAGGTTCTTGGGAAATCGTCTTGATCTTAAAAAATACTGCATTCAGATTTAGATGTGCATTGCTTGGCTTGTGTCCTACTGACCTGTTCGTAGGTGTGGAAAATGTAGGAATATGATATACATGAGGCAGGAGCCTGAGACCAGCCTCTAGGCAGAAACACTGATTTTGCATTCACAATTGTTCCTACCTAGCAAAAAAACCCCACCAAAAACAACAACCCAAGAAATAGACAGGATGACAGTTTTTAAAGGAAAGCAAATCTAAATAATGATACTCTGCACTTTTGCAGGACAGTCTACTTAAGAAGCTGAGAGTGAGCTAGAAACATTGATGAAGCCTCTATTCTGTGAGGTACGTATGTGTTTTTATTATTATTTTAGAAAAGCTTTGAAAATTCCAACTGTTTTCGTGAGTCAAGACACAGAGATATTTAAGAGCTGTGAATAGAGTCTAGAAGTTTTCTTCCACGGCACGTGTTCTGACCAATACTTATAAATAAGGTCTTCTGTCCTCCACTGGAAGGAAGTGATGAGTTTTTGCTTTCTGTTAGCATTTGAAGTGTCTCTTTTAGTTTTTGATTTCTGACTAATGGAATAAGTGACTCTCAGAGATACTTTTGCTCTGTTGTCCTCCCAGTCTTGTTGCGTGGTGGCCTTAGATCACAGTTCGGGGAGATAACAATCTGTGATAGGGGAGTCAGTGGAAATCAAACATGTCCAGGCCAAACATAGTCTAGGGTTCAGAAATGTGTGTTTCATTACTTTTTTATTTTATCATTTTGTCATGGTTGGATGCACTAGCAGTCTTTTAATAAATCTGCTTCTGTCTTGAGACTTGCAGCTCAGGTTCACAGACCCATGAGGGCTGGATAATTTGAATAAGTCTGAGAAGTGAAACTGAACATTTGTAGGTACAGCAACTAAAGGCAGCAAAACTAGTGAATCCTTGTCATTTTGATAGCCTTTGTCATTACAAGATACTTCAAGCAAAACTGTCAGCACCACTTGCCCTCTGCATGAGCAGCTCAGACACAGATCCTCAGCATTTCCGTGTGCAGGGCTGGTTGCCCACCCCTGCTCGAGCAGCCTCACTCCCAGTGAACTTGTTTCAGGCAGTGACCTGGAGAAACTCTCGCTTGGTTTGTTGATTATTTGCACCAGTTTCTCTTTTGGCTTTGGGAGGTAAATCCAGCAAGTGATCTTCTGCCTTCTGCTTGATGGCATTGGGGTCCTGGACTTTCTGTGACAAGAAACAACTCAGGATTGGAACATGTCTCTTTAAGGATTTGAGTTTTTCTTTAAACCAGCATTTGCCTTCAAAAGTCTTTTTGGAATAAATTACTCTGACAGTAAGTACCAGAATAGATATTGATAAAATATTAATTTATGCATGCCAGCATTTATCTCTTTTGTGTCTATTCACAAATATATACCAAAAATTGACTCTAGCTCCATATGGTTCCCAATCTCTTCACTCCCCCAGCTGTCAGCTTCTCTTTACCTGGGTGAATAAAAGAGAGCNATTGCATTTATTTTGGTAGTGACTAGGCTTTGTGCTCACTTTGACCTCATACCTCTAGGAAGCTCAGCTGGCAAACGTAGCGCAGACCTTTGTGGCAACACCCTCAGGGGTGTGTGTGCTGCCAGTTAGGTTGCCCTTATTCCATATATGCTGAGGTATTTTCATTGACATGCTCTTTTCACAGATTTGAAATCACTGTGGCTTTAAAGTATCATCTTTCCCTACAGAGGAAGCATTGTGCTCACCCGAGTACCTGCTCGAACCCAGCATCTGCTGGGGCAGGATGGGGTGGCAGAAGTTAAATGCAGAGTGTTAGTTTGAAAAATTTTATGAGGTCACCATCCTTTTAAATTGGTTTACACAGATGGCTGTCTGGTTTGTTGCTTTGTCCTTGCTTAACAGTAACTGTTTATGGAAAAAGGAATTGCTTTGCAGAAGGAGGTCCAAAAGCTCATGCTTTTGTTTCCCTCTCTGGAGATCTTAATGTTATTATGGGCATACAAAGATTTGGCCTGAAACAGAGATTAATTATGAAGCGCTCAGTGAATAATTAACTGTTTGACTTGTTCCTAAGTTCTGTAGTCACCAGGTTAGAAATGATTTCCCAAACTGCAGGAGATAAGAGAAGGTTATTCCTGGTTTCACAATGTCTGTATTGTTAGGGCTTTGTGCTGTGTGTACGCTGACATCAGCTGATACCTACGCAAGTTGGGTCCAGCTTCTCATCCAAACCACTTCCTGGGGTTTTCTCGGGTAATGGCAGTGATTCAGAAGGCACCACAGTGCCTCGGAAAGCTCTTCCTTACATGTTGCTTCCAGACTGTGTGACCAGGAAGAAGCGAGGTTCTTGGGAAATCGTCTTGATCTTAAAAAATACTGCATTCAGATTTAGATGTGCATTGCTTGGCTTGTGTCCTACTGACCTGTTCGTAGGTGTGGAAAATGTAGGAATATGATATACATGAGGCAGGAGCCTGAGACCAGCCTCTAGGCAGAAACACTGATTTTGCATTCACAATTGTTCCTACCTAGCAAANGTATTTTATTTTCAGTCTTTTGCCTGAAGCTTCATTAGATCGAGGTGTGAATAGGCAGAAGGCTCTGTGGAAGCTGTGGCCCTCTCGGGTGTGTACAGGGTAGCTCTGCTATAGTTGGATTAATGACTTTTGCTCTAAGGCTGTCGGTTTCTCTTCCTTTAATGTAGTTGCCATCTGCACTTGTGCTGGCTTCTCTCTGGGTCATAAGAAAGAACACACTTCAGCAGGGATTGTGTTATCGTCAGTGACCTGAACCTTTGTGCTCACTTTGACCTCATACCTCTAGGAAGCTCAGCTGGCAAACGTAGCGCAGACCTTTGTGGCAACACCCTCAGGGGTGTGTGTGCTGCCAGTTAGGTTGCCCTTATTCCATATATGCTGAGGTATTTTCATTGACATGCTCTTTTCACAGATTTGAAATCACTGTGGCTTTAAAGTATCATCTTTCCCTACAGAGGAAGCATTGTGCTCACCCGAGTACCTGCTCGAACCCAGCATCTGCTGGGGCAGGATGGGGTGGCAGAAGTTAAATGCAGAGTGTTAGTTTGAAAAATTTTATGAGGTCACCATCCTTTTAAATTGGTTTACACAGATGGCTGTCTGGTTTGTTGCTTTGTCCTTGCTTAACAGTAACTGTTTATGGAAAAAGGAATTGCTTTGCAGAAGGAGGTCCAAAAGCTCATGCTTTTGTTTCCCTCTCTGGAGATCTTAATGTTATTATGGGCATACAAAGATTTGGCCTGAAACAGAGATTAATTATGAAGCGCTCAGTGAATAATTAACTGTTTGACTTGTTCCTAAGTTCTGTAGTCACCAGGTTAGAAATGATTTCCCAAACTGCAGGAGATAAGAGAAGGTTATTCCTGGTTTCACAATGTCTGTATTGTTAGGGCTTTGTGCTGTGTGTACGCTGACATCAGCTGATACCTACGCAAGTTGGGTCCAGCTTCTCATCCAAACCACTTCCTGGGGTTTTCTCGGGTAATGGCAGTGATTCAGAAGGCACCACAGTGCCTCGGAAAGCTCTTCCTTACATGTTGCTTCCAGACTGTGTGACCAGGAAGAAGCGAGGTTCTTGGGAAATCGTCTTGATCTTAAAAAATACTGCATTCAGATTTAGATGTGCATTGCTTGGCTTGTGTCCTACTGACCTGTTCGTAGGTGTGGAAAATGTAGGAATATGATATACATGAGGCAGGAGCCTGAGACCAGCCTCTAGGCAGAAACACTGATTTTGCATTCACAATTGTTCCTACCTAGCAAAAAAACCCCACCAAAAACAACAACCCAAGAAATAGACAGGATGACAGTTTTTAAAGGAAAGCAAATCTAAATAATGATACTCTGCACTTTTGCAGGACAGTCTACTTAAGAAGCTGAGAGTGAGCTAGAAACATTGATGAAGCCTCTATTCTGTGAGGTACGTATGTGTTTTTATTATTATTTTAGAAAAGCTTTGAAAATTCCAACTGTTTTCGTGAGTCAAGACACAGAGATATTTAAGAGCTGTGAATAGAGTCTAGAAGTTTTCTTCCACGGCACGTGTTCTGACCAATACTTATAAATAAGGTCTTCTGTCCTCCACTGGAAGGAAGTGATGAGTTTTTGCTTTCTGTTAGCATTTGAAGTGTCTCTTTTAGTTTTTGATTTCTGACTAATGGAATAAGTGACTCTCAGAGATACTTTTGCTCTGTTGTCCTCCCAGTCTTGTTGCGTGGTGGCCTTAGATCACAGTTCGGGGAGATAACAATCTGTGATAGGGGAGTCAGTGGAAATCAAACATGTCCAGGCCAAACATAGTCTAGGGTTCAGAAATGTGTGTTTCATTACTTTTTTATTTTATCATTTTGTCATGGTTGGATGCACTAGCAGTCTTTTAATAAATCTGCTTCTGTCTTGAGACTTGCAGCTCAGGTTCACAGACCCATGAGGGCTGGATAATTTGAATAAGTCTGAGAAGTGAAACTGAACATTTGTAGGTACAGCAACTAAAGGCAGCAAAACTAGTGAATCCTTGTCATTTTGATAGCCTTTGTCATTACAAGATACTTCAAGCAAAACTGTCAGCACCACTTGCCCTCTGCATGAGCAGCTCAGACACAGATCCTCAGCATTTCCGTGTGCAGGGCTGGTTGCCCACCCCTGCTCGAGCAGCCTCACTCCCAGTGAACTTGTTTCAGGCAGTGACCTGGAGAAACTCTCGCTTGGTTTGTTGATTATTTGCACCAGTTTCTCTTTTGGCTTTGGGAGGTAAATCCAGCAAGTGATCTTCTGCCTTCTGCTTGATGGCATTGGGGTCCTGGACTTTCTGTGACAAGAAACAACTCAGGATTGGAACATGTCTCTTTAAGGATTTGAGTTTTTCTTTAAACCAGCATTTGCCTTCAAAAGTCTTTTTGGAATAAATTACTCTGACAGTAAGTACCAGAATAGATATTGATAAAATATTAATTTATGCATGCCAGCATTTATCTCTTTTGTGTCTATTCACAAATATATACCAAAAATTGACTCTAGCTCCATATGGTTCCCAATCTCTTCACTCCCCCAGCTGTCAGCTTCTCTTTACCTGGGTGAATAAAAGAGAGCAGAGTGCTGGGCCACGAGTTGAAGGTGGGTGTAGCAGAAAAGTTTTATTCAGAATTTTTTTCTCTGGGACATCACTGTGGCTCCTCAAGTATCTCTCATTTGAGATGGAAAACACATTAAACATACAATGCAGTTGCGTGCTTGTCTTAGCTTTGCACCCTGAAAAAGGAGTTAAATTAGTCAGAAGGCAGGTTACCTATGGGTAGATTTGCTTTCTGGGTGATAGGGGCTTGCAAAATCCTGTAATGCTTTAGAAACTTCCCAGTACATGTTATGGCTATTAACTAAAATGACTTATTTTTTTAATCAGAAATTTACATTTGGTTGAATTAGAGATGACAAGCCTGCTCGTAATCTGTGCAAAAAGGCTGTAAGAAATTTGCAATACATCCACCCTGAGACCTTCCATTTCCTGAACATGAGCACCATTTCTTTTGCTCAGTTCTGAAGCACTTTAAGTTCAGAATCTATGGTGAGATTTGTAATACATCACTTGACTGAAATTATGCAAATCCATTGCTGTAGTGTAAAATGCCATATGATCTTCGGGAGCGAAACTGTCCATTTCTTCTGCCCGAACACGGAGGCAGAAGGGGCAGGTTTCCCACACTGCCATAAGATGCATGGTGGGATGGCACAGTTTTGCTTGCTGTGCTGACGGAAAACCTGCACCGGTTGCTCCGGTTCTTTGATGTGAATGAATCTCTCAAAGTCTCCAAAGCAAGAAAGTGAAGAGATAGTATTTCGTGGTGTTGCCATTAATCAATGATTCAGTTATTCTGGAGCTATCTCTGCTTCTGGGACACTGTGGGTGGGCAGAAACTGGTTGTCATCTTCTGTTGTTGATGCTTTAGTCAGCTGGTAAGGGAGCTGAAATGTTTACAGCTGATTTGGAGGTTTGTTTGGAGACTCCTTTCTGCCTCAAGTAACCAAATATGAGGCCATGATGTTCTGTCCTGTTAGAGCATTAAATTACCTTGTCAAATTCAGAGCAGTTAGATCAAGTTTTAAAGATAATTTAGGGGGATAAATTGAGAGAGAAGCAGCTAAAGAGCAAGAGAAGACAAAACTGGTTGGGAGGATGTTTAAATGACAGAAGGTTCTGAAATAGTTTACCTCTGCTCTAAACTGGGACAAACCTTTGACCACTTTTTTACAGTAAGATATTTCAGAACATTTTAATGTTGCTTCAGTTTCATTTTTGCATAAAGGTATTTTGATGCCATGAAGGTATTCCAACTTACAATACATGTCTTCTTGAATTATGATTCACTCTGTAGCACAACAATATTGTTACTGTTAGTGTTGAAGTATATTGTTATATCACAAGACCTATTATTTGTATTAATCTTCATTTAAATCAGGGACAAAATTTCTGTACTTTATGGAACTTTTCACTTCTATCAAATCAGTGTGGTTTTCTTTCAGGAAACCCATACAGTATGAAAAATTTGGATGAGTTACAGTTTTGTGTAATTTTTTTTTATTCTTACTATGCTGTTTCAGTTTTTAAGAAGAGTGAAATGTGCTGTCTTTTATTGTCTGTAACCCCCATAAACCCCTAGAATGACATAGTTGTGACTGCATAGGATTTCAGCACAGATAGGGCTGACTTTTCATTTCTGTGAGAATGTTTACAGTTGAAGAGTCTCAGGAATAAAAACGCAGCTTTTTTACGCATATATTTTGTGAATGTGGAACTTGCGCACGCTCTGGGACGTGAACCAAGAGCTTCAGAGTCAGCCAGTGGAGAGGAAGGAATTCGTCCGCTCTGAGGCAAAAGGAAGTATTTGCCACATTATTGTAGTGCATGGCCTTTTGCCATCTTTGATAAAGTATTTCAGGGTTGTGCACCCAAAGTCTGCTGCCCTCTTGACCCAGCATCCATCACCAGCTGGAGATGAGGGAGCTGAGGCGCAGCTCCATAGGAGAGGGATTGTTTCAGCCCTGCGTGGCTCTGCCAGGAACGGAAGCTGCAGACAAAGTGTCTCCCTGTGATTCACTGTGCTGCTCAGTCTCCTGGTGTTGTCTCTTTACCTGGAACTTTTCTAGCCTTGTTCTGTGCTGGCAGAGGCGGGCAGGCACAGGAGGAAGCAGTGAGATCAATCTGCTTTCCACTCGGCTTTACTGGGAGTGTCTTGAGATTTTCAATTTATTTTTTTTTTTCTGTATTATAAAACCAGAGAGAATTATCACAGCACTGTGCCTTGGTGATATATTTTAATTTATTTCCATTTTGACTATTCAACACTATTAATAGGTGATGCTTAAAACACTGAATTGCCCTATCATTTTTCTAGTGTGCCGCAAATTGCCCAGTCTTTTTTTTTTTCCCTCTCTGAAAGCAGTTCTGGTTGCAGAGATGCCAGCATCCCCAGTAAGTATGCCAGGAATGTAGAGTTATACTTTATACTGCTAAATTAACATACAGGAATAGTCACACCAAACCAGATTCAGCTCCCAGATGGCAAAGCATCTCCTCTAGCCCAAATTTTAATGACTTTTTTATATGAGAAAGTTTCACCAATATAGTGTACAGTGTGATTTAAAACACATGCCGTCATCTCTCTATGTTGGTGACAGGTTAAGTTGTAGAAAATAGTGATGATTTCTTTGTTTTCAGTGACCAACAAGGGCTTGAAAATGTGTGGACATTTAGGTAGGTTAATTGTTTTAGTTACTTAAACTATTTAGATTTAGAAACATTATTTTTAGTTTATCAACCATACTTCCCCAAGCACTAGTTTGAAGTGAAAAACAGGGTCCGATTCTTATTCAATTTGTTGTATATGCAAATATGCAAAAAAATATATGCAACTTTGTGCATTTAGTTATCATTTACATTCCTGTAACTGGCAACAGAATGTGTCCTAGATGGCATAACACAAACATCAGAAGAGCTGACTTTGATTGTTGCAGGATGTGGTGCCGATAGTGTGAAATATTCTCAGGCAGACATTTCTGTCTCCAGACTAGGAAGGTTCTGTTCATGAGCTGATAAAATCCATAGTTTTTGAGGATTTGCTTGTGCCAGCTGGAATACCTTGGGAGGATTCAGCCTCCTGCAAACTTTAACAATTACTGTATTACGATAAAATGAGGCAGAAGGTTTATGCTTTGTTCAAAAGGGAAAGGGTCTTCCACTTTTTATAAACACTTAAGAGGTGATGAAGTCCATATCCTTGCTACTCCATGGAACTGCTTTAGGTTCCTGTCATGAAGCCAAGTGAGATACACAAATGCTAGAAAAGTTAAAAGTGTTCAGCTGAAAACACACGGTTCTCTGTTGTTATACCAGGCACTCCTGATCATTGTAGGTGCTCAGACACCAGAGAGGTACTTCAGATGGGATTACTTTGTGCTGTTCTCCAGTTCATGGTATTTCTAGTTTTCAGTTCACTGTACTACTCTATTCCTGTTTATAAATCTTTTAAGTGTGCACATTAAAAAAGTAATTAAATTGTCATTATAATTTATAGTACGCCTGAAGTCAATCACCTAATTAAACGGAAAGAGCAGAGAGGTAGTATGTTCATAAGCATTTATTAAGTACTACAGTATTAATTATGTAGGACTTTTGAACCAGGCAAAAGAGGAAAGAATGGAAACACCAATCTAAAAAGGCTTTCCATTGCTGCCCTTCTCTATTTAATAATATGAGACATCCCCCCACCTCCAGTTGGCAGGACAACACTAATGCTTTCTTTTTGTTAATTTTTAATGGAATTATGATGGAGTTTATAATGACAATCACTTGAAGCATTTTCCTGTAATATTTTTGAAAGAATAATCTGTCCCTGTGCAGAGGCCTATAAATACATGGGTAGAATTGGAAGATACATTTAGAGTCATCATTTGAGGTGGATTGTGAAGGATGAGACTCTTGGTCATCACTCATCAGTGCCTCAAGAGAGGAGCAGAGCCTGTGCCAGTCACAGAAAAAGGACTTAGGAGGCAGAGTAGGTGAGGGATGACCCTAAAGAGAAGGCTCTGGGCAGCACTAAGAGAGTGGTGGGGATGGTGTAGATACACCGTGGTCAGGAGAAGTTTTGCTCTTTCTTTGCAATGTTTTTCCCAATTCTAGCTGTAAACCCATGCTGCTTGGCTGAAAGCAGAGGGTACAAACTACTAGCTGGCCCTGCAGTGACCAGGGTTGGGAGGAGGCTCTGCAAGGTGACGGGTTGTGGGCTGGAGCCTAAGATAAGTAAGTGCATTGCATTAGTGAGCTTGTGAAGCTGGGCTCTCTTACCATGTCTGGTTTGTATTTTGCTGCATCAGGTTAATTGCCTCAAGAAAGTGATGAGGATGGAGCAGATACCTTAAATTTAGAATATCTTATTTTTTTCAAAGTTTGTTAAAAAACAAAACACCGAGAACATACTTACATAGACTAATGTGTGGTCTGTGTTGTTTCTGGGAATTTCTGTTTTAACCTTTACATGTGAATGTTAGACATGGAAACTTCTCTTTTAGATAGTAGAGGACTCTGATCCTGCAGCCTGGGCTTTGAGTCCTGCCTATGCTGAAGTAGCCCATGGGCTTTAGGGGAGGAGGGAGGGAGGGAGGGAGGGAGGGAGCAGGCAAAAAGATGCTGGGAGCATTTCAGAGGTCTGTGATCTTATATCCCTGCAGCAAACAGGACCTTACCAGTACTTGCAGATACAAATGCAGCCAGTAGTTAACAAGTGTAATAAACTAGGATGAAGAACAGTAAGTGTTTTGAACAGAATTCAGTGTATACTTCACAACTTAATTGGGTGTTGATGGTAAGGGCTAAACTGAAATTCTGGGAAAGGAACACCTTTGTTTTTCTCCTACAGGAACTTGTAGCAATAAATGCCTCCCTCCCAGTTTGCCAGAGGTGAGGCCTTTAAAAGACCTTTAGATCAGAAGTGTCTTTAAGAAATAAAAGGTGACCATCTATATAAATGTACAGGAGAGTGCTAGAGACTTACCTACTTCTACTGTCATTATCAAATTGATATAACATATTTGGAACCTAATAGCACAGGTATCAGTTTATCTTATCTATGCAAGCTAGAGCACAAGAGGTTTAGGGTCAACACAAGAAAGAACTTTTTCTCAGTGAGGGTGACAGAGCTCTGGAACAGGCTGCCCAGGGGGGTTGTGAAGTCTCCATCTCTGAAGACGCTTAAGACCCGCCTGGATCTGTTCCTGAGAGACTTGGTCTAGATGATCCTGCTCAGGCAGGGGGGTTGGACTAGATGATCTTCTAGGTCCCTTCCAGCCCCTAATTTCTGTGATTCTGTGATTCTGTGATCTTGGAGTATATTTAGTAGTAATTCATTTGCAGTACATAATCACAGCATAAAGGCAGCATCTAAAAGTCAGACCTAACATCTGAAAACTAGAGAACCAGTTCAATAGGTCTTTTTCTGGAAGAAATTGGTACTGTGTGATTGGAATATAAATCCCTGCTGAAAGCCATTTCTTTCACAGTCTTTAATAGGCTGCACTAGATTGACAGTAGAAACAACAAAAAAAGAAAATCTGGACTGAACAATCACAAAAATTTACTGTGTGCAGGTATTTCACTTATACAGAAAACATTGAGTCTGTATGGCCATGAGCATTGCAGTGTTCGATACCATCTTCTTTCGTTCATGGGTGCAGAGGATTGCACACTAAGGTTTGATCTAGGCCAGCTTAGCTGGCCACACCCTGTCTCCTTGTCCCATGTACCTGCTGAGACACAGGCTTGCAAACCTTGCTGGAGGGAGACCTGTGGTTATCCCTTTTAATCCAATAAAATCAATAGGAGTTTTGCAGCTGTTTCAAAAAGATATAATTGAGATTCTCTTTACGACAAAGATAATGGTGTACCTTCTGTAGAGCAAATCAAAGCATTGACAGCTCCTCCTCCCAGAACTCATAATGAGCACAGTCATTATGCTTCAGGTTAGCCCCACAGCAGCATCATCTAAGGAATGTAATTTGACAGTTGTCTGGGCTGGGGGGAGGGGCGAGTGGAGGAAAGTATATAGAAAAATGGTAGTGACCTAACCAAGGTCTCAGATGACATAATACAACTTGGGTTATATAATTCATTTTATGGTCAATAAGCCTGTCTTCTGAGCTGCATATTGGAAAAAGTAATGCTTGTCTGTTTGCATCAGACTTTACAGCCATCTCTTTTATATAGAAATTGCTCATGCCATGCTATTGTTAAGTGTGTTTTCAGCTTCTCATGCTGGCAATAAGCAGAGGCAGTCCTGGCAGCGATGTAATTTCTGTTAAAACAGTGAAAAGGTAGAAGACCCAAACCATCCTCATGCTGATTCTGAGAACAAGTTGGATTATATTGCAGTTATTTGAAGTGACTGTGGAATGAGTTATTTGGACACCCTCTGTCAAATTTTTTGTGTCAAAACAGAGAAAGAATAATCTCCTCTTCATGTATGAGAGCCCCTTCCTTACTAGTTTCTTTAGGTATATGTTTTCATTGGGAAGGTAGACTTGTTTCATGTGACAGGCAAATAATTGATTTAAAGTCCCAGAGTCTGCTTCAGTGCATGTACATTATGATACAATGACACTCCAAAAGAATATTGTATTTTAAATCCACAACTGTGGTAATATTTGCGAATTCTTAGGTATTATAACTGGCACAGATGTTCTTTCGTGGATGGAGAAATTGACCATGTGTGTTTGTCTTTATGGGTTGCTCAGAAATCACTCAGAGAGGTCTGTGTTAGGCAATGGCAGTGAGGGCAGAAGGGTTTTTATAGCCTTGCATGCACATTGTGTGACTCCAGGAAGCATAGCCAGACTGTCTCTGTGAGTGTGAGCAGCATCCAGCTTCTCTTGTTCTCCTGGACCTCTTCTGTGTCGGGAGCTCAGGGTTGTCACAGTCATTAATATGTATCTGGGGAACGGTGTTATTTAAAAATCAAAGTATATAATGCCCTTGCCATGACTGCAGCTTAACCAGCTCTATCAAAAGCAGTTTTTAAGTTCCTGCTACCAGAGCTTAACATGTGCTCAGCAGCCTTTGAACAAAATTTGCAAATGCTCAGGTAATCTTGGTGCTCATGAGGCTTCATTCCTAGCATGTTCAAGTTTGGGCAGAACTTCCCTGAAATTACAGATAACATAATGAAGAATAGTGATATTAAATTGCATCTATCTCATTAATGCACATATTGATCTTGTGTATGTCATTTTCTAAAGGTGTTTCTTGGGAGAACAATATTAAATTTGAAAGAACTAATGCCACTATAAAGCAAGGAGATGTTCATTGACATATTTGTAACTTCAAGACTCATAAAATAAATTTCAAAATAAACTCGGTGGAAACATTTGAAATCCTCTTCAGACCACAAAATCAAGAGTCAAAAGGCAACCTCAATTCACAGGACTCTTCAGGAAGATGGAGAATCCCAAAGTCAAGTTGAAAGAGTATTTGAGAAAAGAAATCCAGGTACATTGAGTCTGTAGAAAGTGTAAGTCAGAGCTTTAAGTGCAGATATGCAAGCAAAAGGTCTGGAAAGGAGAGAGCAAGTTATTTTCACATTATTGAAGAGAAAAGGGGGAAAAAATCCTATGGTTAAGCTGCAGCAGGGAATACTTTGCTAGACTGTTCAATACTGGAAAGAGGTTACTACTACATAACATTTAGGTCAGTGAAGCAAACTGTCATGAGAGGGTGTGTGGAGTCAGTCATGGCTAGACTAGATAAGTGTCTATTATAGATTATCTAGGATGACCCATTAGATGTGGCTTCCAACCCAAATGTTTCTGTAATTTTTGTTCTTTCCAGGTACAACTCCTGTCAAATTGACTTGTCCTTCCAGTAGTATGTGAATAATTACAGCCCTATTGACAAAAAAAAAGTCCTCTGTGCTAACAACAGCATGTGAGCTAGAAATATTACTAATATTCCTTTGCATGTTATATCAGATGTAAAATGCCAAATAATTATATAAACTCAATAGTGTGTTTGTGTTTACGAATAATCAGTTGAAACTTGTGTTAAAATTAAAATCTTATAAATATTTAGACTAATCTTAAATTATTTTGTTTTCCTCCTTAGAATATTTTTTTTCCACAGAAATGTCTTCATATTTTAAAGATGGGAAATTTCAGAGAATAGTATTATACAGGTGGTAAGATACACTGTGTCCCCATGACCACACAAAGTATATCTCTCTTCCTACAAGTGTTTGTCAAAGTGCTAGTGACAGCTAGCCCAAGGAATGGTTTAGAGGATCTACAGATCAGTAAGCTGATGCATGTCTGTGTACGTACATCTGTGCATAGCATTAGATAACAGTGTTATAGTCTTACTGAATAGTTACTGTAGTTGGTGGACTTTGTAATGGATCCCAAAATACATGTTTTCTTTATTCCAGGCTATGATTTCTTTCATGACACTATATTGTTCAAAAACAGGTTCTATTGTTAAGTAATTAAAACCAGTGCATGGGACAAGACTCACTTTTATCAACAGAAGAGGCATAATGTATAGCTAATCACCCATAGCAGGGTAAATAATTTCTCTTTGGGCTTTATCCAAGTTCCATTGACTTTTATGATATTTGAATCAAGCTTTATAATCGTGTTTGCTGTGATGCTCTGCAAACTCACTGGGGACTTGATTGCTTATTGCCAGGATTAGTTGTAGTCGCAATGCAATGGTATGAAAAACACTGGAATGTAGGGGCCAAAACCTAGATGTTCAGTTCAAGTTAAGGATTTATTTGACTTGTCATAGTGAAATAAAAGGAGTAGCCCTGTCAAAGGTAATTCTGCCTCCATTTACTTACCATTTTAAAATCCTATTTAAAACTACTGTAGGATTGGTGTGTTAGTAATCAATCTTAGACAAATGGTGAGAAGAGTTTTAACATAACCTGAGGTCATACTAGGTAGATCAGGTATAGTGGGCCTGCCTGGAGCCTTTATATGGGGTCTCATAATTCTGCTTATCTGATAGAAAAAATAACATTTTCTTCTAGTGCTTGCTCTTCTATCATCTAAGCAGTTTCTGGTCACAAAGGTTCTGGTCACAAATGGTTTGGGATATAATTGACTGTATTTTAATCCATCTGTTGTAGTTTCCTGAATCAGAATTGGTTGGTATTAATTTCTAGAAACACTCAAGTGGCAATTTGAATAATTTTTTGAAGATGTAGAATTTAGTGGGTTTATTTTCTCCTGTTTTCTCTTATTATCTACTAAGAAAGGTAATTTCTTAGTCTTTAATTGTGTCTTGAGTTTCTCAATGATGATTGTTGTTTATTGTGTTTTTTAATCCTCAGGAGAAGCCTTTAAATTGATTTCTTATGTTTCTTAACAGTGTCACTGTGTTTTCATAGCAAAAACATTTTTGCTGCCTTAGCATATTGACTGTGTTATCTGAAAGTGATTTTAGGCCTCATGCACTTTCTTAGCTCCTTTCCTGGGGCAATTTTTCCTTCCTTGGACTTTCTAGTGTCAGTGTGGCCTCTCACCAATTTCCCGGTTTTATTAATTTTTGAGGAGGAGCCCTAAGATAAAATCAAACCTTGTGGTTTTAAGGGGATAAGTCTCAGTGAAATTGCCACCTTGAAATCCTTAGTCTGCACTAAGGCTCAGATGAACACAGCAGAGAGATCAAAGGCATCTTAAACCCAGTTTTACTATTTGTCTGGTTCTTGGGGCAGCCAAGCCTTGAACATACTCCATGTTAATAGGAAGCACCCTAAGAAACCAGACTTAGCCAGTCTTTGCCAGTCTCCTTAAGTTAGCTGTAAGGCTTCTTTCTGTCATTTAGTGGTAGAATGAGCTGGCACCTGAATTTGGACACAGACGTGAATAAACTATTGAGGCTGTGATCATCTGCATTGCCATTTGTGTTTCAAAGGTCAGTAATGTTCTTCTTTAAAATATCTTGCTTTTTAGTGGCCTTTCTGGGGATAGTAGATAAAAGTAGTGTAGAGAGGGATCCTTTTAGTACACTGTTTTGTAGTCTTTATTTTATTCTGACTCTGTATTCTTAGCCATCACAATAGGATATCAGGGAGGTACTTTAACCCACAACATTCCCAAGTCCTGAAAATTCAGGGTAAAACTTCTATGTCTGCCCTAAAGTAATGAGTCTTCTGTCAAGTAGTGCATGATGGGTAATTGTTACTTAGGGCTTTTAAGTTCAGTAGGGTTGCTGGTAAACTTATTTCTTTAGCTAGTGCTGTAGTGATACAGAAATTTGAAACTTTTTAATTGCCTTTTCTGTAACTCTTCATCTGTGGTGCAGATCTCAGATAATGTACAGGTGTTGCCTTTGCAAGAAGCAACAAAGGTTCAAGATTACAGTCTTCCCATGGATCATCATTGCTTACTAGCTAGAAATTATTACTCCACCACTCTAGTTGTTGAAGGAGCTGTGGAAGTGCTCTGTTTCTTACTCCAGGCAAAGACATATGGGTTGGCTTTGCTCGAAGGTCAGTGGAGGGCTGACACTGGCTGAGGTAGGAAATGTGAGCCTTCACCCAGCAAGGAGCAAGTGAGGACAGGGCCACCTTCAGCTTCTACAGCTAAGAGGATGGCTTCTATCATAGGTCTTAGCCAGCATCAGTTTTCCTTTGAGATATGCTGGGGTAGATCAGATAGCTACAAGCTTTTGTATTGCATGTGTTCCTACATGAAGCTGTGGAGGACTGGTTGAAAATCATATGGGAAAATGTACCATAGCCTTTCCTGTAACTGTGCTTGCAAGAGCTTTCCACAGTCCTCCAAAACTCTGCCTTTTATCTGAGATTATACTCTAGGCTGTTGATTACGTTTTTCAGAGCCGCAGTGTTTTCAGTGATGTTTGCGTCAGGACCATCAGCAGTTATTTCCAGGTCCTCAATTTTCTTTTCAGCCTCCTGCTGTCTTAATCCCAAATCTTCAAGCTTCCTGTCCATGGAAACTGTAGTAGCCTGGATTAGGTCCAACTCTCTAGAAATACCTATTGCATGCCTTGTAAAGAAATCAGATAATACTGGGTGGCCAAGGACTACAGCTCTAGGTGTTGCCAAAGCAAAAGCAGGTAGGCAGGTAAGCCCTTTTAACAGGATCAAAACCATGTGTGAATATGCTGCCAGATCTCTCACTGATCTAAATTTCCTCAAGAACATGTTAAAAGATGCTGTCCGTTCTCTTATGAAAATCATAGCAGTGTTAAAATCTTAAATCACTTGGGTGATTGTGACCGGTAGGTGATACCATATAACATACCTGGAAAATACCTTTTCATACAGCTCCTGAAAGCAGGTCTGCAAATTCCTTTAAAAATACACTTTAAATCTGCTGTGTTTTTCATCATCTTAGTTGTTTTCTTAAAACTGCCCACCTAGTATCAGGCACTTGGTTTGGCATAGTTTTTCCCATGTTGCTGCATACCTCGGTCCTCTCTTCTCCACCCAGGGAGAAGGCTGTGCCTGCAGAAGGCAGTGGTACCAATCCTGCCATCTGCTTCTCCTGTCCCATGGCTCCAGGCCAGCCCAGGCTGAGCCTTGCTGCTGTGGGCATGGCCATGTGGATGGGCTTTCTGCTGCAAAATGGTGGTGGAGCAGCAGCTGGAGTCTGTTGTGGATGTGATGGAGACTTCTTTTGTTCGTGGAAATACTGTAACCTTTGCACATGGTGACACTTTTTATCTATGTATTTCAGTAAAAGCAGATGAGAAGGTAAGTTTCCCATTTAGTGGCAGAAAACAGTACTGAAGTCTTTGCAAAGGACTTCTCAATCCATTCAAAGGAAACACATGTCCATTTTAGAGATTTTTTGCTGTCATAAATGTCTTGGCCAAAGGCATAAATAGGCTTGATCCTTGATCCCTAACTGACCAAAAGCTCTTACTGTGGATACACTTAGAACAAACCTTTACTTCTACTGAAACACTTTTCACTTGCTGAATGTGGGAAGAGGGACCTCAGGAAAAAGCTGACAGCAAATAACATGATTTTGCTGGTGAGAATAAAAGCTGTGTTGGGAACACCCTGTCAGTACAGTTTGCTAGGACAGCTGCACCAGCAGAGATATCCTATTCTAGATACAGCCTTGTCTTCTGTTCCAGTTTGTCATGCATGATTTATCTTCCTGTCACCTCTTCAGGCCCCTAGGCACCTCTCAGTGTAAAAAGAAATTAAAACACAATACAGATGAGTCTGCTCTGTATTGGAGTCTTGACCTTTAATATATCAGGTTTTCATATTACAACTTTCCCAGCAAATAGACTGTCCTATAAGAACTGAGGTTGCTTTAGTGATCTGTAGAGGTCCCACCTCAGACATGCTTGAGTTTTATTTGCTTTCACTTACAAACTCTCAAGCTGCCTGAAATGCCTTTGAGAGTAGATAAGGTTTTCAGATTCCCTGGGAGATCATAACCATGAATTCCAGCTGTCCAGTGAGGAAAAAAAATTATCATAAAAAAATCAGAGAAGACAGCCTAGCTCCCCAAGTGTCGGAGAGATTGCTTAATGTTTTGTCCTGTTATACCAGTTTAATTTTTATCAGATTTTGGGGTTTGGTTGTTTGTTTTTTGTTGGCTTTTTTTCCCCTTGGTGCTCTCATTACATTTTTCTTCCTTTATTAAATAAAGTGTTTGCAGCAGCATTCCTCCTGAGCAGACTGCTATGTTGCTCTGATGGCAGGTTCACAGTCAGACCCCTTAGATCAATAAACCATTTTAGTTCATTGTTGAGTATACCAGATTTGAATTTTAAAAATCCACAGTCACATGTAAAATACCACAGAGGCCAAAACCTGATGTAAATTTTAAAAGGTATCTGAAGAATTGCTCTATATTTTAGTCGTAAAGCTTTGCCAGCATTACATTTTATCCAGATCACTATTTAATTGGGTTTTCAATCTCATGTTTTTTTCTGCAACTACTGAAGGTGGTGTAGTGGTGTTTTTTATTCTCCAAGAGACAGACAACTGTGTCTTTAAAGAAACAAAACAACTGTGTCAACAGATGGGAGAGAAAATGCTGTGTCTGAAATAGTGCTAGGAATAAACCCTGTTAAAAATAGGTAGTCTTGCCACAACTGTTTTTTTGGCCAAGTGGAAATCCTTTCCCATACTAGCATGTTATCAAAACTATACTAAAACCTTGCTAGAAAACTTGCTAAATTCGTCTGTAAAAATGTTTCTAGAACAGTAACTACCCTTTTCCTGCCTAATTGTAATGGCCATGCTAGTTTAGATAAAGACTAAGGAAGCTGTTCTGCCATGGGAGAGCGCTTCACAATTCCTGTGACTGGCCCCTGCCCAGCTCCAACTCAGACACAGATCGTGCACTTGTGAGTAAAGGTTTTAATGAATAAAATACAAGCTGGGTATTTTTTAAAAGAAAACTCCTGCTTTCTTCAAAATAGGAAAGCAATCTGAACTACTCATAAATGTAGTTGTTCCTAGCAGAATTACAGCTGCAGATTAGACACTGCATTTCTGCTTCCCATCTGTTGTCTCACTTATTTTTGCTGTCTGTCTCTTTGCTTTCAATTGTCTCTTCTATCTCACTTTATCCAATTTTCAGGCTGGCCAGTCATTTCAGCATTATCACTGTCCTCATGGCTGTAAGGAGAATGGAGAAGCTCTTGGCTAAATTTTTTTTTTTCCACAAAACCTCCGCACTTTTTTGGGGGTTTTTTTTTGTTTGTACATGGTGCTCCATGTTGTGTCATTTGGGAAGAGATATTTGCATAATGTGTATTTTGATGGAGTTGTTTAATTTCTGTAAACATTTATATTCTACAGCTTACAGTTCTTTTGGGGCAGGGACAGATTGTAATCTCAGAGAACAAATCAGAAGTTGACCCCATGCTGGCCATCTCTGGCAGCCTGGAGGAGCTGGAGAACAGGTAGAGCCTGCTTGCAGTGCTCCCTTCCCCATGTCCCACTCAGCCCTTGGCCAGAGGGACCTGCTTGGGAGGAAGCAGCCTTGGGCAGCTGAGCATAATTTAGGGCAGCCATGCGCATTTGTAATTGATTCTAAGACAAAATGCAAAGGTAGATAAAGCTTCTTCACGTGGGAAGAAGGGCAGAAGTCATCTAGAGGTGCAGCCTGCTGCTGAACATAAATTCCCTGTGACTGGTTCCAGTCCAGCAGCAGGCTTTTCCTTTCCCACTTGTCTGCAGCCAAGGAGTGCTCCTGGGGAGCTGTGTTTGCCTGGAACTTGTCTTTGTTAGATTAATGTTGCTTGCTAAGACTAAAGAAAGTTTAAAGGAACGGAAAAGAAAAGGTTTCAGATTACTTTAGAGGCTGCTGGGTTACTTCAGCGCATCAAGGAAAGAGCCTCATACCTTATCAAACAAAGCAGTGTGTTTATTATCCCTACCCTTTCCTCATTCCCATAGGAGAGAACTGGAAACTGAGGAGTTGAAACACATGATTTTCCACTTTTATTCCAGTGGATAAGAAAGCTCCCAATTCACTCTGTGAAAGGCTCAGAGAGTCTTGTCAGCAGTTCTGGATGTAGGGATTTCCTATGGTAGCCTCTTACCTCATTTTTTCTGTGTTACTTCCTTCTTCTGCCTTTGCGGTCCCTTGCAATCTATGGGGAGTATGTATATATGTATGTATGTATGTATGTATATTTGTGTCCACTCCAAGGATATGTCCATTGGCTTTTTTTGTATTTGTTTTTGCTTAACTAATCTATGTAGAGTTAAAACCACTAGTACTTTACATGCCCAAGTGACAGTTTAACAGCTGATTTTCCCCTAAAATCAAGGGAAGTTTTGTGCAACAGCCTCAAGTCTGTGAAAACCCCATATTCAGAAAGATGTGCACTACCTATTCACTTCTGACTTGAGCATATGCTTTGCTGAATTGCCTTCCCTGATTAGAGCTGGAATTAAACATATGCTTAAATGACTTGTTTAGCTGTGACTGAGGTTGCATAATTTGTCTTCTGGAGCCTTGCTGTTGAATTCAGTGGGAGTAGACTCAGGCCATGGTGATCGAGAGGTGATGCAGTTGTAGTTGGTAGGATAAGCCAATATTCTTTAATAAAATAAAACCAATATTCTTTATTTATAAAAATAAAACTTACTCCCTTTATTGTAAAATGAGGTTCTGCTTTCTTATTACTGTCAGTTTCTAATCATGGTTGTGAATTGCGGTCAAGTCAATATGGTATCATGGAACAAGTATAGCAAAATATTTTTGCTTCAGCTATAGGAATATATAGCTAAAAGCTGTTCTATATCTAGGCTAACTGCTTGCTGTCACACTGCCTCATTTTTCAGACTTCTTCATTCTTGTGTTGGACAGCAAAATAATTAGAAAACATTCACATTTAATAGCATATATTTAGAAGGTGAAATAAAGAAACCAGATATTTGTGATGTACCATTAATCTGTTAGTAATTTGTTTAACTCCACTCCTCCACACATTCAAGAGAATAAAATAGAAGTGATTAAACAAACAACCCTCATATTTGTGACCATTGGGTTTTTTTTCTTTAACATACCAGCTCATTTTTTTCTGCGAGTCAGTGGTGATTGCAGAAGGTGAAAAATTGCAAGCAAAACTAAGGAGAAGTTCAAGTTAACTGTGGAGCCAAAAGTGTGATTCAGGAGCTGAAAATATCTCTGCGCTTCATGCATCAAACTCAAACACTGTGCTTTGGCAACACCCCCTGGATTAGAAGCAGAGTTTGAGGTCATTCCTCCTCCAGCCTGCCATGTATGGATAGGGCCCACGCTCATGACAAATTACGGACTTACTGAGTGCACACCAAGAGCAAAGTGACATCAGTGCAGAGGGATCTTGCCTCACCAAGGAAGATCAAGAACTCCACTGCTGCCTTTCTCTTCCCTGTCTTTAAACCTGGAGGACCAGCATGGAGATACTGGGAAGGAGGACACTCTAGATGTGTCAATAAAAAGGGATATTGAGGGGAGAGTGCTTATCTCCTCATAGTCACACAGTGTCGAGCAGAAGTGATAACAAAGTGTGTGGTTAGAGGTGTTTTGGTGGCCCATTGAGATTTTTGTTGTTCCCAGGCATCATACTTCCCTCCTGGTGTCCTCCATGTCTTGACTGACTAGTAGCCAACTTCTCAGGGGCAAGTTAGCTTTTATCTACTGCTGACATTGTCCTGTGCTGCTGCCATCTCTCTGCCATGGAACTGAACTTGCAGTGGTCTTTTCATGGAGATGGAGCTAATTTTGACTACTCAGGTAATTGCCATGAGCTTTTAGAACACCTTCCACATTGAAGCCTGCCTGCTTGGTAGCTATGAGTGTCTCTGCCTCAGTTTCTTCATTGTGTGCCTGAATGTATTGTTTCTTCCCAGTGCATAGATATTGTGGCGGGGTAGTCATTTGAAGAGGGAAGGAAGGCCAAGGCACTTGGCAAAGGAGGTTCCTCATGGTGATTTTGCTGAAGCCTGTTTGGATCATGTACAGCATGAGCTTTACCTGAAATCCTGTCTTAGGCTCAGATGAAACCTGATGTTTTTGCCTTCTCCTGCCCACTCTTGGAGTATCACCAGATGTACTTAAATCTTGCTGCCAGCTGCTTGCACAAACAGCCCTCTCCTCTTGGCACAGCAGGTTAGGCAAGTGGGTTTAGCAGTGTGTGTGTCTGGACACTGTGTCAATTGTCAGCCTGGCCATTGTCTAAAAGCAACAAGCCTGGTTAGGGAGGGCACTGATCTCAGCTGGCAGTGTCTGAACTGTTATTTGCAGTGAGGTTATGGACCTATACTTAGGGGGATGTGCACTTGCTAATTTAGCTTCTGGCTGAAGTGAAAAGAAAGTAACCCAAAATCATAGTTCCAGCGGTGGCAGCAAAATAAGATCCTGAATGGAGAGGTTTCTGAGGATAAAGGAGGTAACGTAGGGAGGATCCTTAAAGGAAATTATGTGCTTAATTTTAATGAAGTGAATCACCTATGTGTAAACAGAGTTCACAGAATCACAGAAA
>VYZU01056096.1:0-19785 GCA_013401355.1 Ceyx cyanopectus | reverse complement strand
CAGTGGCCTTGGTCTGTATTCTAGTCATTGGTAGTAACTCTAACCATGGGATGTTATCACTGCCAGGAGCAGACACTGCAAAACATGCTGCTGACTGCAGACAGGGCAGTGAGTTAGAAGAACTGAGCTGAAAAGTGAAATCACTGAACAGGATTCATTCTGTTCTCACTCAAACCAGGACAGACAGATGCACATTTTTAAATGGCTTGTGCCAGTTTGTCTCCCTGACTGTGCCCTACATCTTGTGTACATTTAGAAATTCATTCTGGTTGAGTAATTTCTTTTGTTCAAGATATGTGGACTTGCTGCCTTCCTAGGATTTGAGGTGTTTTCGTATCACTATTTCATTGGAATATGGCAGCACAGGGACAGAAGTGTCTCTGCATATTCTTCAGGATTTGTCACATCCTGGGTGCAATTGAAATACTTCCAATATCTTGATCTGTTATTTCTGCTTATAATATTCCTGTCTTTTCTAGAACATGTTTGGTTGTTTTTGTTTTTTTTTAATTTGTCTGAAATACTTTGCTTTAAAACGAACTTCCAAAGGTATTACTGTGTAGAGTCTATGCTCTGAATCTTGGAATTTAATAGAAACTTGCAAGGACAGGAGCAGAGCTGCTGTGAGGTCTTAACCAGTTTGTGTTGGTTTGGTTTTTTTTAATACAGGTGGAGGCCCTTCAAGCTCAGCTGGAAGAACAGACACGATTATCCAAGGAACAAGTTGAGGCACTGCTAGAGGACAGGAGGATTCACATGCAGGAAGCCCAGGTCCAGCATCAGAGGGACCAGGACAAGATCAAAACTATAACAGCTAAGTGAGTGTGAGAGACTGACCATGATGTAGTCATGAGATGAGAGAAAAGGGAAGAAACAGAAATATTTTGGCTTTCTGCAGCAGGCAGAAAAGTAAATTATGCAGCCATCTGTCTGGTAGTGCGTGTGGAAGAAAGTGGAGTAATCTACTTATTAAAAATCCTATTTCACACTGGGAGGAAGTCACTCCTTTCATTAGGTTAAAAGAGCTAAACTTGTTAGGAAAAGTATGTATCTTTTCCTTGTTTTTTTTCAAACTTGCAGTGATGATTGGGGAAGTTAAGGTAGGAACTAGGAAAATGTAATTAACTGCACTGGGATCCCTTTTTACAGACTCCATAAGACCCAGAATCTCTTATATGAGAGTACCCGTGACTTCCTCCAGCTCAAGTTTGATGCCCAAGCCAATGAGAAAGTGTGGATAGCAGAGAAGGAGAGTCTGAGGAAACTTGACAAAGATCTGCATCAGCTCATCAGCAGAGAGGCAGGAAAAGGGAAGAAGCAGAGAGATACCAAGAAGATGCTTCAAGTCGATGATGATGTTGTGAAACTGCACAGCAGAGAAATAAAGGTAAATTTTTGACTTGGGTAGAGGCTCTTTAACAGTTTTTGAATAGAAAATGTTCAGCATCCGGGCTTTCCCAAGATAGCCAGTAGCTAGCAGCTGTTGCAAAGCTGTACTGCCTTGCCATTATTGTTGGTACTAATATAAAAACTCTCTTATGCTTCAAAATCAGCATTGCTTGCAAATGTCAGATAAAATGTATAGTTAAGATTTATGGAAGCACTTCACTGTCAGTTTCTTTTATGCCCAGTACAAACCCATACTTCTGCAAACCACGTGATGTGTGGACCAACAGTTGCCAACCTGCTTTGTGGCACATGCCTCTTGGCCATGCTCTCAGCTAATGGCCTTAGAATGCAGTGGCTATAGCCTTCTTGCTGCTGCTGGAGGAGAATGAGTGTTCAACTGATGTCCCCCAGCTCTACAGCAGTCAGGATCTTTCTTCCACTTTTAGGATACTCCCTGTAAGAAGCTGGGGGACCTAAAGTAGGTGAATGGGTGATAAGGAGATGGAAAGTAAACAGGCCATAGGGGATGCTTTCACCTACCACTGAATGCAGATGCTTCTAAAATGCAGTACTGAGCAGGCAGTTGTGAAATGGGGAATTACAGCATTACTTGAATATTAATTTTAGAGGGAAGAGGGGAGTGTTCTTTGATAAGAAGCAGTCATGCAAGAACTAAGAACCTAATTAAAATGACTTGGTAAGGGCTGTGGTGTTAGAATATCGTCTTTATCTAGTTCTTTCATTCACTGTGACTCCAGAGTTCAATTATTTGCCTGCTGTATTGTGAAGCTATCCCACATGCTTTTCCAGAGCAAGGGGAATTTTGTGAGCACTGGCTTTTGTTTTTATTCTTTCTATTCCTATGTTCCAGTCCCTGCAGGAACAGCTAATGCAGGAACAGCGCCTGTCAAACATGTATAGAGAGCAGTGTGTTGCCCTGGAATGTGAGCTGGCTAGGATTTGTGAGGAGAGAGCTGCTGCCAGAACACTCTTTAAGGTAACTAGTTGTAACTTCTTTGTATGCTTCCATATCTTGTGATTTCCTTCAGCAACTCCTGGAATTCTTGTTTATCATTCTCACTTTGGGACTTTACACTCTATCTCAAAGACACAGCTGCAACTGATCAAGGTCAAATTCCCTCTGTGGGGCCTCCAGGCCAGCTGGATATTCCCACATGTTATGATCTTGCAGCCTTTATTTTGTGTCCCCTATTGCTATTCCATCTCCATAGGAACGCTCAGAAAAGATGGGGAAGCGCCTACAACTGATGAATCAGCGATGTGAGGCGTTGGGAAAACGTCATGCTGTGGCAGTGGAAGGCTTCAGGAATGACATCAAACAGCTTAGGCAGAAGCTGAAAGATGTAGAGAAGCTGGTTTTTGAGGTAATGGCTAAGCAGTTCTGAGGCAGACTCTTATGAGCTTACCATAGAGAGGTGTATTCTTAGTATTTAAATGAAATATTTCCCTAGGGTTAGGAAATCATTTAAGTGCTCGTTGTATATTTGAGAATTTGCCCTCTTGCATATTTTGTGAAGGAAAACAAATTTGTCTTTGTGAGTCAAACTCACCAGTAACACAACAAAAGCTGCGTACTTTTGTTGCCTCAAACATTTTACCCAATTTTACCTGTAGCTCACTTCGCTGTGTCAAAATCGCAAGGCAGTAAGAGCTTGCTTCTTCAGAAGTCTATCTTGCAAATAAAATGTTGATTGGTTTTCTTTCTAGGGTCACAGTGTTTTGTTTTGTTCCAAAAAAGAGGTAGCTCATTTACTTTAGTGTGATTATTCTGTTTATCCCTTTAACTTCTTATTTGTAACTGTGAAAATCACAGCAGAAACAATGACTGGAAGTTGAAGTTGTGTACTCTGTAGTACACAGACTACATCCAGACATGCAGATGAACATTAGAACAGCTTAGAGATGTTGCTTGGAGTTTAGGTGAGATATTCAAGATATTCTTGAGAGGATGATCTAGGCATCATCTTTGTCCAAGTGACTCAGGAGTCTGGAAGTGCCACCAATTCACACGTTTCTGTACTTTTGATAAGGAGGTAGGTTTACTTAGACTAACACATTTGTCTTCACTAAAGGCTTTGATTTTTTTTTTTCTTACGCTCTTTCTTGTTGGACTACAGGTTTTTAAACTTTCTTCTTTAAGGACTAAGCAGTGTATGTGAATGGGGGAAAACAATTGCCAATGATAGCTTTACTACAGACCTGCATCTTTTGTAGCTGGTGTGCTCTTAATTGTATTCTTAATTCCTTGTATTTTAACCACAAGAGGGCAGAGGAACAAAATACTGTAAATTTCCAGCATGATCTTGAAATCCTTCTCATTGCTTGAGGTCAAAATGGCTGCAGATGACAGTATTTCCTGACTTGCCTATTAAAAATCTTCAATCTGCTGTTGAAAGTGACTGGGCTGGCATGCTATCCAGTTCCATTGTGCCAGGGAATGGCAGCCCTGGCTCACTTGCCATCAGGAATTCTGTTTATCCAGCAGTTTTTGTTCAGCTCAATATGGGCCACACGTGCATGGCCTGAGACTGGGTGTTCTACTTGAGTATCTCTTGAACAACATGCAGTTCAGAAGGCAGAAGTTTGGCCACATTAGTTAAACCAGCTCTGGTTCTAGTAGCAAAAGATAACAAAATGCCATCATACTGGCTGAGATTCTTAGAACTTGATAAGTTAGCTGATAATATTTTAACATGCCTCTCTCTGTGGGTCTCTAAATACTAAAAATTGGAAAGGAGCTAACAGCTTTCTTCTTTGCCATGATGTATAAAAGCTCTGTTCTTTCTTTTTGGTTCTGGTGCATGTTTCTATGGGTGATATACTTTAGCCTAGTGATATTAGCTGAAGCATACTCTTTGCTAGCTACAGAATGTCTTCTTTAGAGTTCTCTCATCATAATACTCCCTAAATTATATTCTATACAGCTTTGTTTTCCTTGTTTTTGTTCCCATTTTTAGGTAACTCTGAATATTGGACAAGACCAGGATCTTGCAGTTCTACGTGAGATCCTCCAAGGAAACAGATTAACACGTAAAATTCAGGGAGAACTGAAAAACTTAAAAGCAAAAATCTATGGCTTAGAGAATGAGCTCCAGGCTTGCTAAAGCTAAGGCATTAGTTGGCATCCTAGTTTTAGGAATAGGACATTACGAGGCTGGAGTAGTCTTATGTGAGGGCAGCTCCTGCCTGTCTGTTCCCTGGCATCTAGTGACAGAAGACTTCATGAAATCATGTAATAAATTTAATAAATTCTTGTCTCCTTATAAGCCCCGGGTATCACATTTTATAAAATTTAAGATAATACCCGTCCAAACTAGGACAAAAATCCCAAGTGCTTTCTACCACTGAGAACTACCTTTTAAGATGCCAGTAAAGAATTCTTGGCATTTAAAAAAGGATTTCCTGGGAAGGAAAAATATAAAAAATAAATTTAAAAATCCCTCATGATCTTCATATATCACAATTTGCAGTAATTTCCAAATTAACTGGAGCTGGAACTGCATTTAGGCAGATGAACAGCCACAGTTCTGAGAGCTGTCAGAATAAATCTCAGTAATACTCTACTATAGAATTCTTCACAAGTGCAAGTATATATTCAATATATGTACATGCCATGTGCTGTAACTGCTTATGGAATCCCTAGTGTCAATTTGGAAATGTGCACATTTTACACATGGGTGGATTCTAATCCTAAACTAGAATTAAGTGGGCAGCCTAATATTCTGAAATTGTAATGTCTCTTTGGTTAGGACAAGAAGGAATTATGTGATGATCAGGTCCTTTTTGGGGGGGTTGTAGTTGGGTGGGGTTTTTGGTTGGGTGGTTTGGGTTTTTTTTGAGACTAAGAGCAACATCCTTGTGTACTTTGCTCTGATAGATCTGCTCATATTTGTGGAAAGCTGTGTAATTTGGATTTCAGTTACAGCTCAAAGAGATTTAGTTCTTCTACACTACAATTTGTGCCTGCTCAGTCAGTGCTAACACAGGTGTCTCATTTCCTCCCTTTCAGAGGGGCATTGCAGCTCATTTGTATGGAAGGGACATTTTAAGATATTTTTTTTCAATATTTTGTTTTTATTTTCCCAAGTTGCTTTGGATTGTAAAAATATGAGGAACTCTAAACATTTTTAACATTTTTACTCTGATTTATTGTTTATTTTTTTAAATGTTTACTCTTAAATCTGTCAGTTTAGCTGTAGAAATCTTTTTTTTTTTTTTTTTTTTTCAGCATGTGAAATGGGAATATGTTACCAGAACATACTTGGGTGCAGTGTGGAAGGTGTGAGAGGTGAAGGCTGCACTGACTCCTTTCAGCTGCATAATTACAGGGTTTAGATGTAGAGGAAAAAATACAGTTTCCATTCATAGGCTGCATCAGAAGATTAGGAATTTGTTTTAAACCGGCCTTAGGAGGTAACTGAAATTGAACCCTGTCATGATTTAGGGTCAGGGTGGCCACCCTTAGATCAATAACAGATGTTCTCTGTTAATCTCCCTCCCTCCCACAAGGGAAGAGAAAGGGAGAGAGACTGAGTGACTAAAATAGCTTAAAAATACATTAAAAAAAAATAAAATTATACTCAGAAAAAAACCACATACAAAAAAATTCAACCCAAACAATAAAACACAACCAAACACCACCAACAAATAAATCCAACACAAATCCAAATGCTGTTTATTTCAGTGTTCTTCCTTGAAAGTAGCTTTCAATAAGCACCTGTCCTGTTCCTCTAGTGCCCTAAAGATTGAGACTTGGACAGACTGGAGAGCTGGGCCCAGAAGAACTTAATGAGGTTTAACAAGGGTAAGTCCAGAGTCCTGCATCTGGGAAAGAATAATAAATGACACCAGTACAGGTTGGGAGGTGATCTGCTGCAGAGAAGCTCCATGGAGAAGGACCTGGGAGTCCTGGTGGGCAACAAGTTCTCCATGGGACAGCAGTGTGCCCTGGTGGCCAGGAAGGCCAGTGTGCTCCTGGGATGCACTAGGAGGAGTGTGTCCAGCAGATCCAGGGAGGTTCTGCTCCCCCCTCTACTCTGCCCTGGTGAGACCTCACCTGGAATATTGCATCCACTTCTGGGACCCCCAGCTCCAGAGAGACAAGGATCTATCCGAGAGAGTCCAATGGAGGCTACAAGGATGATTAGGGGAGTGGAAAACATGTCTTATAAGGAAAGGCTGAAGGACCTGGGGCTCTTTAGTCTGTAGAAGACTGAGAGGGGATTTGATAAATGTTTATAAACATCTGAGGGCTGAGTGTCAGGAGGAGGGGCAGCCTCTTCTCACTTGTGCCCTATGATGGGACAAGGAGAAATGGATGGAAGCTGGAGCACAGGAGGTTCCACCTCAACATGAGGAGGAAGTTCTTTACTGGGAGGGTCACAGAGCCTGGGATGGGCTTCCCAGAGGTTGTGGAGTCTCCTCTGGAGATTTTCAAGACCCACCTGGATGTGTTCCTGTGTGATCTGTGCTAGATCATAGTAGATGGTCCTGCTCTGGCGGGGGTTGAACTCTAAGATCTCCATGGTCCCTTCTGACTCCTGACATCTTGTGATACTGTAAAGATATGTAGTAAAAAAAATACTTGGAGTTCTTAACGGAAAAATCAGGGAAAACAAAGGAAAATATCCAGCCTTTGAGTCAGCCTTTATTGTTTAATTTTACCCATGCATCTAATCCTGAAATGGCAGAGATCCATGCAGCAAACTATTTCCTTGGTTAGTTCACAGACAGGAAAGTTATCAGGATTAAAATGTTATTTTTTTCCTTTAAAGTTACAGTGTAATTTAATTTAGGGAACTATTGTATTTTGTGGGACAAAGGTTAGAGACTGCTCACTGAGATTTGGTCAGGGTGTTATTTACTCTGCCTCATTTAAGAAAGTGTAGGTGACACATAAGGAAATAGTGTCAGTGCCATTCCCCATAAAATGTAAGATAAATAAAATTAAATAAACATTTAAAAAATATATTAAAGTAAAATATGCCCAATCCTAAAGATTTCTGATTTGTTTTTAAACAAGCTTCAGTACATGGGAATTAAAGAGAAAAAGAGCACAGATTCCCAGAGGAAGCTAATTAAATTCTCTACACCTCCTTCTCCTTATTCATTCGCTCCTTTTTTTCCAATTGGAGGAGTCCCACGGCGCTCATCGGGGAAGAAAAGCATCCTCTTCAGCAGCCGCGCTTTGCCATGGCAACCGGGACGTCAGCGCCGGCGGCCAAAGCCCGCAGCGGGCCGAGGGGCGGCCTTCCCCCGGGGGCTACACCTCCTTCCTTCCCCCTGCGACCTTGCGGTGGAGGGGGAAGCGGGGGCGCTACGCGGGACCCCCCAGGCCGCGGTAGGGGAGCCGCGCGGTGCCCGCCCCGTCGGAGCCCCGGGGCCGCGGGCGGGATCGTGCCGCTGTCCGTGGTGCTGACGGGCTCCGACGGGGTGGGGCGGGGGTAGAAGGGAGACGGGGGGAGAGGAGGGCCCGGGGCTGCTGGGTCCTGGGAAGGGGACGGCCCCATGACACAGAAAGAAAGCGGTGGCGGCGGCCGGCCTGCCAAACGTCATTTTTTCCTCCATCGAAGAAGAGGGTTAGAAGACCCCACCCCTCCCCCTCCCCCAGATTTACAAACAGCCGGGCAGAGGCAGCTCCTGATGTGAATACGCTCGGTGGTTTCCACCTCCCCAGAGGTGCCTTCACTTTGGATAACAAGCGGAGAAAGGTCAAGACCAGTGCCTCTGGGATTATGTTCTGGAGCAGGTACGTGATGGAGAGGTGCTGTGCTGAACAGTGCTGTGGCTGAAGGGATGGTTCTCTTTGCAGGCACAAGCAAGATTATGCATTTTCCAGTAATTTACCTTATCTGTATGTACTGATATGTATTTCAGGTCCTTGGGTTTCACAAGGAGGACTCATTCCTCAGGAGGAAATGCTCTGCGGGGCTTGATTTTTAAGCTGATTCTGTTGATTCTGAAGTGTGTAGAATTATTGCAGAATAACTATATTTTCTGCACAAATCTACATTCTGTATATCTATAGTCTTTTTTTTTTTTTTTAATTATGCCACTTGCTTCTCTTCAAACGGTCCCCTAACATTATCAATTTGATAAAAACGGAAAATTACTTTTATTGAGACAGAGTACACCAATCTGTTTTGTTTCATTTTGGTCAGTTGTTTTTTTTTCTTCTGTCTCTAGATACATTCAAACTGCTTCTTTCTTTCTCCTGTTACTTGCATTAAAACAGCTGCTTTTAATTATTTGGTCATTGATTTGAAATAATCCTTTTTACAGGTTTTGTCTCCCTTTTTCTGTGTGGGTGCCTGGATGCAGCTACTTAGGGAAACACCACAGGCATAGTTCGTTGTCTCTGCTTATCTGTAAGCAGCAGAGGCAAGAAGGCTATTCTGTTCTACCTGATTCAGCCACATACTCTTTAAGAATGCATAGCAATATTTTGCATTTATCCTGCTGGTCTCCAGCATGTAAACCAGTATTTTGGCTCCACAGAGTAATGGAGAAGTAAAACTGCCTCCTGTTTTTCAAAAGGCCATTTGTGTCTCTGTGGCAGGATTCAGAGCCAATGCTTTCTGGAAAAAATTTCAGATGTGGTTCTTGGAAGATCTGTTGCTAAAGCCACTAAATCGCTAAAACAAAGGATTTGATTTGCTGGAAAAAAAAAAAAAAAGGATGTCAACACAGAGGCAGACTTAAAAACTAGTCTGTGTGTGTATCTAAATATGGATTTTTGGAAGATTGATTTATGAGTTTATTTTAAACATCATGGTCTCAGATTAATCAGTAAGGGGAAGAATTTTCGTACCCTAGACATGTTTTGGGAGCTCTGCTACTTAGCTTACAGTAAACTTTCGCAGACTTACTCCCCCACGGTTCTCCTTTGAAGCTGCTGTTTGCAAAACTGTGCAGCGCTATTCCCCCATCTGGGTCACGCCATATGATCTCCAGCTGCATTTCCCTTTGCAGCCCCACCAGACATCCTCCCTCAGGTGTTAAACAATTGAGAGAGCAATTTAACTCAGACAATGCAGAGTAACCCCCTAACATCAAGTGGAATCTGCTCCCACCACCACTGCAGCACCAGTTCTCCCAGCACCAAAACACATGACACAAAGCTCGTGTGTTCGGAATTTCTCTATTCCAGCAGCTTCCACCATTCCGTAGACTTTCCCTCTGATGGGCAGCCTGCCCAGGACAACATCTCCACTTCAGGGGTTATCAGCAGACTATCATCTTGCCTCAGCGGCTTCTCCTAGCTCAGCTGAGACATCCTTTCCAGCAATCAACTCTACACCAGTAATTTCCAACTTAATGATGGTCTTTGTGTGGCCTTCAACCCTCACAGCTTCTCCAGCAAAGTTGGTATAAAGAAGGCTATGAAATGCTCTCACTAATTGCCCTATAGTCTAGTGGAGGCCTACAGGAATGTTCTCCTACTGCTCAATCAGGTCTCTTTCTCTTCTTCCTAACAGATAAGTCCTCCTGAAAGCATCTTAAGATCCCCAACATGATTAATAGGCGCCAGTGCCACCCCAGTCTGTCACTATGTCTGGCACAGGTGACATGTTGTGTGAGCACTGGATCCACGTTACTGAAAAGGGTCAAGAGGATTAGGATAGGCATTCTCACATCCCAGCACAAATGCTTGTTCTAATGCAAAAAAACACATTTCCATGTTACCACCTTCTCTGCTGAGAAAGCAGCTTTCACAAGAGCTATATGACCTTTTCACATGGAAGCAACAAAAATCCACCTAGGGTTGTCCTCCTAGGAGAAGAACTTGTACTCATGGCTAGTGAGGGTAACTCTCATGGCTGTGTGCAGTGTGAGCCGGTGAATGATCTGCTCAGCTGAGCAGCCCAGCTGGAAGATGAGGTTTTGAGGCTTCAAGCTGAAGTAGAAAGGCTCAGAAGCATTAGGGAATGTGAAATTGAGATTGCCTGCTGGAGCCATTCTCTGAGCTCCACTCAGCAGACAGGTAACACCCAGGATCAAGGGACCCTTGTGCCCTACCCCACTCAGACAAATAACAGAACCCCAAGTAAAGGGGGTGAGTGGAGGCAAGTTCATGGGCATGGTAGAAGGAGAGCACCTCCCTTACCTGCTTCTGCTCTTCAGGTGCCTCTGAAAAACAGATACGAGGCCCTCCTGGAAGACAGTCAGTCTTCTTATAACCAGTTGGAAGGTGAAGGAGTGGTGGAGGGGGAGGCTTGGAGGCATGTCCCACTTCTTGGGGGCGGGCAGGTTCTTCCTCCACACACACACACACACACACACACACCACCACTAATCATGAAGAGTAAAGAAGGCTAATGACAGTAGTCACCATGGATTCTGCAAGAGGAAGTCATGCTTGTCTAATCTGATAGCATATTATGATGGCACAAAGTAGTTGGATAGATGAGGGGAGAGCAGTGGATGTGATATTCCTTGACGTCATCAAGGCTTTTGATACTGTCTCCCATGAGATCCTCACAGTCAAGCTTAAGAAGTGTGGATTGGGTGATTGTGCAGTAAGGTGGATTGGGGACTGGCCAGAGACACTCTGTCCACAAGGACAGAGCCCAGAGAGTTGTGGTCAGTGGAGCAGAGTCTGGCTGGAGGCCTGGGACTAGTGGAGTCCCCCAAGGGTCAGTACTGGGTCCAGTATTAGTCAATATTTTCATCAATGACCTGGACGAGGGGGTAGAGAGCACCCTCAGCAAGTTTGCTGCTGACACCAAACTGGGAGGAGTGGCTGACACAGCAGCAGGCTGTGCTGCCATCCAGAGAGACCTGGACAGACTGGAGAGCTGAGCTGGGAGAAATGTAATGAAATTTTAAGAAGAGCAAGTGTAAGGTGCTGCATCTGGGGCACAACAACTCCATGGATCAGTACAGGCTGGGGGCTGATGTACTAGAGAGCAGCTCTGGAGAAAGAGCCCTGGGGGTCCTGGTGGACAGGGGGATGACCATGAGCCAACAATGGCCCTTGCAGCCAAGCAGGCCAATGACATCCTGGGATGCATTAGCAGAAGTGTGGCCAGCAGGTCAAGGGAGGTTCTCCTCCCCTCTACTCTGCACTGGTGAGACCCCACCTCGAGTACTGTGTCCAGTTTTGGACACCCCAGTTCAAGAAGGACAAAGAGCTACTGGAGAGAGTCCAGTGCAGGGCAGCAAGATGCTGAAGGGAGTGGAGATCTCCCTGCTGAGGAGAGGCTGAGAGAGCTGGGGCTCTTTAGCCTGGAGGAGACTCAAGGGGGAGCTCATCAATATGTTAAAGGTGAGTCTCTTTAGCCTGGAGAAGAGGAGACTGAGGGGGGAGCTCATCAGTGTCTATCAATATGTTAAAGGTGAGTGTAGGGAGGATGGAGCCAGACTCTTCTCAGTGTCATCCAATGACAGGACAAGAGGCAATGGGAGCAAGTATTATGTCTGATATCCCCAAGTGTTATTTTGATGGGAGGGTGCCATGCAAAATTCCTCGTTTAACAAACCCTGTTTTTACTAGCCTCAAGCTGCTGCAGGTACAAGTCCACCTTAACTCAAGTCATGTTTTCACCTCCCAGCCACTACCTGCATGTGAAAGCTGCTAAGTAAGGCCAGCTGCTCTGGGAGCAGCCTTGGTGACTCACACATTGACCCACTTGATGATGATGCAGAGTCAGCAGCTGGGCACAATGCCAGGCGTGGAGGTGCAGCGGGGACCTGCAGCAGCCCAGCTGTGACTATGTAGCCCGTGTGGCTGTGCCATGTGAATGTGCTCAAAACACACTCTGCCTTTTCAGGCATGCTAAAGTGATGTCTGTGCTGTGCAGCTGATTGTGCATCAATCCTGCTTATGTGAAACACATGATGTTACATTAAGTGTGATTAATAAATATGGGGTCTAAAAATGCAGGGGGAAAAAAAATCTTATCTTACCTCATGGTGCAATTAATACATCTTTTCCTTTTCCACATCTTGCTATTGTTTCACGTCACATCATTAAAGATGATGTGCAAGTCAGAAGTCAGCACAAGGAGCAAGATCCTACATTTAGCCAGTGCTCGGGCTATTCAGGTTCTGCTTCTTAGTAGGCAGATAAGGCAAAAGTAATGGGTGATAGATGCAAAGCTAGAGTAGGCAAAGCAAAAAGCTTCAGCAAAATTCAGAAAAACCCCTCAGAAAGCAAAGCTGTAAATTTCAATCACTTGGAAAGATGAACGGGATGGCAGTGGCTTTTTAAATTTGTCCATTTGGTTTCTGGGATGAATATTTACTCTTCAGATCATTACCTGAATCCTGATTTGTCTTGCACAGTATCAAGACTCTGAAGAAATGTTCACACAACATACCTACAGACACAGACTTCCAATTTCTAATAAGTAAAATGCTTTTCATGTCAACACCACAATTGCAAGGGCACTTTTTAGAGCATCAACCCCGAGCTAGATGTTTATATATGCATAGTGACTAATAATAGTATTTCTCCACTTTATCGCTGTGATAGGCTAGGACTAAATTAAAGACTAGCTGGCTAAATCCAAGACTGGAAATGCTGTCCAGCCATATAGCCATTCTTGTATCACTCCTGCTTAAAGCAGTAGGTTGTAGCTTCCACATACCATGGTGTATGTGGTGAGTGGAGCATTTCCTTTATGAGGAGAGGCTGAGAGCCAGGTCTCTTTAGCCTGGAGAAGAGGAGACTGAGGGGTGACCTCATTAATGTCTATCAATATGTAAAGGGCAAGTCTCAGGAGGATGGAGCCAGGCTCTAGGGTCAGTGACATCCAGTGATAGGACTAGGGACAATGGGTACAACCTGGAGCATAGAAGGTTCTGGATAAACATAAGCAAAACCATTTTCTTGATGAGGGTGATGGAGCCTGTAACGGGCCCAGAGAGGTTGTGGGGTCTCCTTCTCTGGAGAGATTCCAAACCCACCTGCACATGTTCCCTCTGTGACTGTATATAGGTGATCCTGCTCTGGCAAAGGGTTGGACCAGATGACCTTTTGAGGTCCCTTCCAACCCCTACCATTCTGTGATTCTGTGTACCATCCCTAACAGAAAGGATCTGATCAATTTGATCCCAGAAGCAGCATTTCAGTGCTAGCTCAGAAATAAGATATCACGCTAGAATCCATTACGGTGAAAGCCACATGTAAAGAGTAGATGGATAATTGTGTGAATATTAGGGGTACAATTAATGGGTCGGGTAAGGAATGAGGCAAGGAGGTGAAGCGACAGTGGTGATGTTCAGGATAGAGAGAGACAGTGTCCAGCTCTTGATGAAAACTTCCTCACTGTGGGAGGAAATGAGGAGGATTCACAGTGAGAAGTGCCCACCCAGCTTGGTGCCAGTCCTTCCACTGTGCTGATCCTTCTTCTGCCTTCAAATCCAGACCTCTCTTGCCTTCTAAAATTGCATCCAGAAGCAAAAAGAGTTGGGGACGACATGAGGGATATTGACATCAAAGTTACTAAGGATGGGCTGGGAGCGGCATTTGTCTGCTTGTGTCCTTATCAACCTTGTTATCATGGAAGTGATTACTCTCCCTTCCACCTCTCAGCCTCTCTACTTGATGGGTTTAGGTTGAGTCAGGGGAGTGGCAGTCAGGTTTCTGCCACTTTCTCAGACACTGGGAAGCACGGCTCACTCCTGGGATGGGGATGGGGGGGCCTATTCTGCTCACCAGCACTGGTGAAATTACACCTCAGGCTCTGGCTGTGACAGGGCCGTTTATCTCTCAGAGGACAGAAATGACTTTCCTGAGACAGTCCAGCCATTCATAAAAATCTGCATGAAACTTGACGGTGTCAGATGGGCTCTCCCCATCATCCCCATCCCACCCCGTATATTTCTATCTCTGAAATCCACCACTGGAAGCAGTACATAGATGACTTTAAATTCTCTTCCTCTAGTGAAGGAAGGCTTTTCACACATGCTTGGCACACAGAACCTTTTCTCTTCTCTCTGCATGCAGCCCGAGCAAAAGACAGGGCTGTGCTTGCCCACAGCATGGCTGACAGCAGTGCTCCTTTGGTTCTCCCCACCGTATTGCTTCTGCTGCAGAACGAGAGCTGCCCCAGAATGTCCGTCCCTCCCGCTGGCTACGAGATGCTGGAGTCACCCCGAGGACCCGGACCAAGCAGGAACCACACTGTCTTGCGGTATGACCTGGGGCCAGGGGACACCGCGGCAGCCGGTGTGGTTTTGGGAGTTCTGTGGCTGGTTTCTCTCTTTGGAAACTCCCTCGTTTGCTTAGTGATCCACAGGAGCAGGAGGACACAATCCACCACCAACTACTTTGTTGTCTCCATAGCTTGTGCAGACCTTCTCATCAGTGTTGCAAGCGTGCCCTTCATGCTGCTGCAGTTCATTCACAGCAGCTGGATGCTGGGGAACGTGCTGTGCAAGCTGGTAAGGTACGTCCAGTACCTCACCCCCGGCGTTCAGATATACGTGCTTCTCTCTATATGTGTGGATAGATTCTACACTATTGTCTATCCCCTCAGCTTCAAAGTGTCTCGGGAGAAAGCCAAGAAAATGATTCTGGGCTCTTGGCTCTTTGTTGCTGTAGCTGCATCACCAGCTTTCCTATTCTATGGTTCCAGCAGTGATGGCCACTGCAACTTCTTCCTCCCCACTTCTTGGGAAGGAGCTGTCTACGGTATCACCCATCTCTTGGTGGTGTTTCTGATCCCATCCACCCTCATTATCCTCTTCTACCAGAAGGTCATCAAGTACATTTGGAGAATAGGCACCGATGGCAGGACTGTCAGGAGGACAATGAATATAGTCCCAAGAACAAAAGTGAAAACCATTAAGATGTTCTTAATGTTAAACTTGGTGTTTCTCTTGTCCTGGTTCCCTTTTTATGTGGTACAGCTGTGGCACCCACAGGAAACTGACTACAGAAAGAGCTCCTTGGTTTTTCTGGCCATCACCTGGATCTCTTTCAGTTCCTCAGCCTCTAAGCCAATCCTCTACTCTGTGTACAATGCAAACTTCAGAAAAGGGATGAAAGAAACTTGTTGCATGTCTGCCATGAAATGCTACAGAAGCAACGCATACACCATCACTACCACTTCCAGGATTGGCAAAAAAAACCACGTTGGTGTCACAGATATCCCAGCTCTGGCCAAAACTGTCACCAAAGACTCTATCTATGATTCTTTTAACAGAGAAGCAAAGGAAAAAAAACTCGCCTGGCCTATTCAGTCCAATCCCCCAAATACATTTGTCTAGCTGGTTCCATTACAGGAAAAATTGCTGTGTACCCCCAGAATAAGACACTTTCTCTCTGTTTTGAACCAGATTAGAGTTACCTATTTTTAACACAGCTTTTAGGGAAGAAGAAAGATGTTTTATTTTAATAAATGCCTCAATTTTGATGCATCCAGTCTGTTTCATTTCCATTACATTCTGCATACTGCTCTCCCTCAGTCACAAGCAGAACCTTTTCACAAAACAGAATGGTTCTTACACTCTGTAGCTGAAGGGAGAAAAGAAAAAGGACAAAAACCCTGAAACACTGCTCTTTTGAATTCCTGTCCCTTGGCCACAGCGTATAGATGCAAACACCCATCCAAAGTCATCTCAACTTCCTTTTGCTCTGTCCCTGTGAATATCATTGCACTGGGGGTTTTCCTTCTTGTTCAGACCTCACAGGTGAAATGTGCGGACATGGGCAATGCTGACCTAACTCAGAGCTCCCTGACACCTGTGGTGTTAAAACCCCCACTACCTGATAGGGTCAGCATTGGGCCAACACTGAAAGTATTTTGCATCTTCATCACTGCATTGACCCCTCCACAGGTTTTGTGGTCCAAACTTCCTTAAATAAGCCCTCCCCTTGGTCTTTCCCTTCACACCTCTTATCAAGCTGATTCCACAAACCAGCCTGCTGCACGCACACAGAAGCCAGGGCCAGGCACCAACAGGGAGAAGACCTGCTGATCCAAAGGGACCACAGCTCTACCAGGCAGGCACCCAGGGACTCCTCATGTCTTAAATGTAGCATGTCTCCAGGCCTGACTGCCCCTTGATCTACAGCTGTGGCACCTGCAGCACATGGCAGTTTTTCCCAAAGAGGGCAGGAAAACCAGCCCCGCAGTCACACACTTGCCTGAGGGCATCCTCCATGGATGCACATTTGAGTAAGTCCCTAAGGCATCCCAGAGGAGACAAGCTGGCGGGAAGCTGCAGCCACAGTCAGACCTGGATTTTTCTTCTGTGAGTTCTCTGCCAGCACAGTGGAAAAAAAACCATCCAATGGCACTAGCTAGGGCATTGGTCCTGGTTGGATGAGGAACAACACTGTTTGGGCTCCTCTGCACGCTGCTTCACCCCACGACAATGACATGCTCATCAGAAATGAACACTGGTATGTGAGCATGGGTCACATGGACACCCATATGCTGGCCCTGCAGAGCTGACCTTCAGCTCCACCAGTGTGAGGCATGAGGCTGTGGGGCAGAGGAGGGTGGTGGAAGATGTTGGGATGAGAGGACAGCTGTCCAGTCCTACATCCCAGATGAACAAGGGGGCAGGCACCTATACCTTGTGGTCATGTAGCCCTTGGGCTCACCAGCTGCAAGCATCAACTCTGGTGTACATGGCTTGCTCCACTACAATGGAGGTCTGACCTGTCACAAGGATAAGGCAACAACACAGGTGGCTCCCAGAAGCTGTACTGCAGTGCCAACTCAGAGTCAGAGGTGTCTCAAGCATCCAGGCAGAGTCCATCCTGGATGACTGCTCTGTGCTGATTTAGAGAGGTAAAGACTTAGGGCCTCCAAGTTCAGCTACTCTCCATCTGTAGCAGTGTGCTTTTGGGGACCTGACAGACACCATCTCCTTCAAACTGTCATGGTTTAGACCCATATGGGAGCTGAGCATCACATGACTGCTCACTCACAGCCCCCACACCTCCATGGGATGGGAAGAAGAAACAGAGAATATTTTTTTTTTCTTTCAGTCATCCACTTCTTCAATAAGAAGTGGACTTATAAGTGGACTTCAGTAAGAAGTGGACCAAGTCTGTGTCTAATATTTTCTCCATTCTCCCAGTATTGCCCAGGTGTAGAGTAGCACACACTCAGTAACAACTATTTATCCACAAACCAAGGTCCACACTGGCACCTGGTTGGTGATTTCCCCTCATTCTGCTGAATCAATATCCTTCCATGAGCTCAAGCCATAGGAGGTCCAGTCCAGGCTGTTACACTCTTTGCCTGGGAAGGTTTCCATTTTCTTGTCTTGCAACATCAACAGGAAAGTCCCACAGAGTTCAGGCCAGAGATCTGTCCATCCCAGTATCCTATCATTGACCATTGCCATCAGCAAGTGCTTGAAGACAGAGCATAGGAAGCAGGGAATTTACAGAGTTGTCTCCTGACACCTTTTCCCAGTCTCTGGCCACCATTGCTAAGAATTAGCACCCTTCAGAGTGTAGCTGCCAAAAAGTGGTGTCATTCAACAAATCCAGAGCAGGTCCAGAACAGACTTAGACACGAAGTCCCCAAGGACAGGACGAGCAGCCCCACCCTGCTTGCTCAAGGCCCCATCTGATCAGATTTCAGGAGAGTTTTGTCTGAGAATCAATTATTTGACTTCTTTTCAGTTGAAAGCTGTCTTCCTATTCTCTATTTTCTTATCAACTAGCTCTAGCAAAGTCAGTAGATGGTGACTAGTTTAGCTCAGTTCACTCAGTGCCACTCTTGGGTCAGTAAAACTGTTGTATATTCTCCCAGTTATTTTTTTTCTGTACTGAAGAGTTTCATCCTACTCAGTTATTTCTTGCACAGAACCAGTCCCACATCAGGCTCTACTTGAAGCACCCCAGTGCAGCAGACCAGGGCATGGCCAAATATCCTCAAATCCATATTGCCAGCAGGCATTTCACACTCATCATCCTAAAAGCAATGTGGACACTCGGATCCCTGGTACTACACTAGGCGCTAGAAGAAAGCACGCAGGTGTCAGAGATCCCTCCACATAATGCTCCTATTACAAAATATCAAGCTCCTTGCTGCCTATTTGAAAGAGACAACCTCAGCTACAACCTCCTCAGAAAAAAATATTATCTTTGTCTTCTGTTTTTAGAGAAAATGTTTCCTCTACTTTCAGAGCTGGGTGGAAAAAAACTCTTATACCTGGAGCCTGAAAGTGCTGCAGTTATAGAAAAAGAGAAGCAAGTACTACAGGTTGTATTAAACAAGCCTGAGTATCTCTCTTTCCTGTCAGCAGGGAGCAGAAGCACACGTGGTGGAGCCCCAAGCTGACATCATCAGAACAGATTCTCATGCTGGCACTGTGGGTGGGGAAACTCCTTTGTTGAGAAATATTACTGCATGTATGGTAGAAAACTTCCTTCCTCCTCCTCTACTACATAAAAAGTATTGTTGGAAGAACTCTTATTGACCACAGGAACACTTCCAGCATGTATTTCACAAATTCAGAAATCCCCATAAAATAAGGTTCTGATATTTCTCACTAAAGACATAGCAAAAATTTCCCATTAATTGGGAGAGGGTACTTGAAAATGAGACAAACCCAATATTTACTGTGTGGCTTGTTTCAAGCAGGTTATTTCTCCCAGTAGTTGGTTTGTTTGTTTGGTTTTTTTTTTTTTAGTAGTAGTTTTATTAAAGAAATGAGACTGAACAGAATGAGAATGGTCACAGAGGACCAGGGTCATGCTTACCCATCTCTTTCCAGGTCTAAGTGCAGAGGAACCTAGGACACTTGTTCCTTCAAGTCTATGAGAAAGGGATTGCATGAGGCAGCCTCGTTATCTGGGCATGAGGAAAAGAACAGATCAGAACAGTCACTTTCTTGTTGAGATATATCCATAGTGACTGCAGGTGGTGCATCCTTTTACATCGTGACTCCAAAGAATTTGCAGAGACAGCTTCCAGGCTACAGATGAGGTCTTGGACCATAGATGCTGAAGGAAAATGTGCTGCAGCCATGAGGTGCAGGGGCTGCTGCCTTGCTCCATTGCTGAAAAGGGAGGGAGACAGATGGTCCAGCCCTAAGGTGCTATCACCACATTGCAGACCCACAGTCTGACAATTGTCATGTTATGTAGAAAGCCCAAAGAACACACCATCAGGTGTGAAACCACAGACTTCTGTAAAACTTTCCATCTTCTGTATTCAACCATATTTCTCCACCTCCCAGAAGCTGTAGAACTACACAAACAGGCCAGGAAAGCCCAGGACTTCCATGACACAACAACTAGGGACACAGTGTCCTTGGCTTGAAACAGCTGGCACTTCTGCCTTGAAATCACTGGTGAAACGGCCGTGCAGCAGAGTGAAGTCTGGAGGTTGCCTCTCTTAAACCACCTTCCCATATCAGTAACATCCCAGTCCTTAGGTGCCTCTGAAAGACAGATAT
>VYZU01056095.1:0-27807 GCA_013401355.1 Ceyx cyanopectus | reverse complement strand
TTATTTCCTTGCAAGTCTTTGGGTTTGTGAACTGTCTTCAACTTGTTCTCTGGTTTTAAAACATTGCTTTGCAAGTGTTGCCAAAGTTGCTGTGCTGGTGGCTGTGTCTCCACTGTGCTTACTGTGAGCAGCAGATTCATTTTGAAGTCACTCCACTGGGAGTTGTATTATGACCAAGAACAACTTGTTAAGTAATGACATGCAATGCATTGAGTTGAAGCTCCACTCTGCAACTTCTTATTGGGAGCCTTCACTCAGTGTCCACAGAATAAGATGCCATCAAAGGATATTCTTCAGGGAGGACTAGTCAGGCATTAGAATATTGATATTATAATGTTGAGTTCATAAAAACCGAATGTAGCTCTTCACAGCTGGGTAGATGGAGGATTCATCTGGTGTCAGACAAACAAAATTGTTCCATGACACAGGAGTGGCCAGTGCCTGCACAAATTACAGTAATATCCTGTGCCAGGGTGGGGAGGTTCAACAGTGCTGCTACCCGAATTCTCTAGTCTTCTTTCTAGTCATCTCCTGAATTAAATCAGGAACATTTTCCAATATTCTTGTAATGGTTAGTAATTTTGCCAACATACTTCTACAATTGACAAAAATAGGAAAAATGGAGAAATAAAAGGGAGATTAAAGGATATTAAATGAGATGGTTGCTGGTGAGGGAAAAAGACTCAGAGACCAGTTAAAAACTGTCCCCATTATGATTTTCCTTAAAAGGCCTTTAGAAACTCAAGCAAGTGGTAACTTGTAATTATTCGTAGTTACCAGTGAGAATTGAAGGCACTTTAAGAAATATTGTGAGTTAAACTACTGGGGTTGGAACGAGGGTTTTAATCCAGGAAGATTCTGCCAAGAAAGTGTGCAGTTCAAGATTAAAAATCTGGAGCAAGTCCTGCTTTTTTTTCAGCATGAAATTAGATGATTGTAAAGGAGACATCACATCATGTTACGTCTTGCCAAGACATATGACTCTAAGCAANTTTTTTTTTTTTTTTTTTTTACATAAAACACCTCTTTGGGATATTACATTATCAGTTTTATTCATTATTTTCTTTTCTCTTTCAGTTTATGGAAACTGAACATTATTTCAGCAAGGAAGAGATTTATAAATTATTTTTTTTCCTACAGAAACATTTACCAGATCAATTCCCAGAGTCCAACTGTTCTATCTGGTAATCAGTGTTCCATAGGGTTTCCTGAGAATTCAGCCTTTCATAAGTTGAGCTGCTGTTAGTCACCAAAAAATGTCCACAGGTCCTATAGATTCGACCTTCATTGGTGTATTTATCAAATATTTAAAGTAAGAGCCTAACCTGGGATGTGATACTAATGTTCCTTTAACCCCACTGAAAACATTTGTCCAAGAACATAACTATATATACTGTATACAGCCTACAGGATATATTTAGAACTATATATAACTATAAATCATCTGTACTTATAGAATATGTCCATCAAAAACACCCACCTAATTAGCACTGCCTAAGTGCAGCTCATGTGCTTCTGCTAATGTAGATGTTTTTCTGATGGGTTGCTGAGTTTTTTCCTGGAAGGCTTTGGTGAGCAAGGCTGTGCAGAGTGGTACAGGTCTGTGGGCAGTCACAGCCTGTAGATGTACGTGACTGCCAGAGCCTGTGCAGAGGTGGATTTATTTATGGATTACTTGTGGCCTTTCAGGACTTCAAGGGACCTGTCAGAAAGATGGGGCATTTAAGCAGGGCCTATTGGGACAGGACAAGGGATGATGGTTTTAAACTAAAAGAGGGAGATTTAGACTGGAGAGAAGGAAGAATTTTTTGATGCTAAGGGTGGTGAGAATGGTTCTATGATTCTGTTAACTAAGGCAGTTCATTTTAACTTCTGTTCTTAAAAGCAATACTTAAGAGAAATATCAGGTTATTTATAAAATCTTAAGTACACAAGTCTCATAATGATTTTCTGTTCTCTTACCTCCAGAGGATTTTTCTCAAGGTCTTACATAATGCAATAAATTTTCTATTTGTGAAGCTCACATATGAATAACAGTTGTGAGAGCTTATGTGCACAGGGCAGCAAGACTTCTTGTAGAGCTTTTACATTTCCAGTATGTTGGGACTTTTGTGATCAACAGCAGAATCTCATCAGGTGGATTCACCACAGCCTGTATAAACATTCAGTGGGGATTTATTTCCTTGCAAGTCTTTGGGTTTGTGAACTGTCTTCAACTTGTTCTCTGGTTTTAAAACATTGCTTTGCAAGTGTTGCCAAAGTTGCTGTGCTGGTGGCTGTGTCTCCACTGTGCTTACTGTGAGCAGCAGATTCATTTTGAAGTCACTCCACTGGGAGTTGTATTATGACCAAGAACAACTTGTTAAGTAATGACATGCAATGCATTGAGTTGAAGCTCCACTCTGCAACTTCTTATTGGGAGCCTTCACTCAGTGTCCACAGAATAAGATGCCATCAAAGGATATTCTTCAGGGAGGACTAGTCAGGCATTAGAATATTGATATTATAATGTTGAGTTCATAAAAACCGAATGTAGCTCTTCACAGCTGGGTAGATGGAGGATTCATCTGGTGTCAGACAAACAAAATTGTTCCATGACACAGGAGTGGCCAGTGCCTGCACAAATTACAGTAATATCCTGTGCCAGGGTGGGGAGGTTCAGCAGTGCTGCTACCCGAATTCCCTAGTCTTCTTTCTAGTCATCTCCTGAATTAAATCAGGAACATTTTCCAATATTCTTGTAATGGTTAGTAATTTTGCCAACATACTTCTACAATTGACAAAAATAGGAAAAATGGAGAAATAAAAGGGAGATTAAAGGATATTAAATGAGATGGTTGCTGGTGAGGGAAAAAGACTCAGAGACCAGTTAAAAACTGTCCCCATTATGATTTTCCTTAAAAGGCCTTTAGAAACTCAAGCAAGTGGTAACTTGTAATTATTCGTAGTTACCAGTGAGAATTGAAGGCACTTTAAGAAATATTGTGAGTTAAACTACTGGGGTTGGAACGAGGGTTTTAATCCAGGAAGATTCTGCCAAGAAAGTGTGCAGTTCAAGATTAAAAATCTGGAGCAAGTCCTGCTTTTTTTTCAGCATGAAATTAGATGATTGTAAAGGAGACATCACATCATGTTACGTCTTGCCAAGACATATGACTCTAAGCAAAGGCAAATAATTTAGAAATTGTTCAAATATTTTTATGCTTTTTGAGACGGCCAGTTATGTAATGGTGTAAAAACCTGGCTGGCTTACTGGGCTAAAAATGAGCCTGTCAGGGTAATAATGGCATTGTGATAGCCATCAGCAGATAAAGTCTCACTGCTTTTAATTTCCCTAGAATTTTCAACTAGGGGAAATGTATAAAAATAGAAAATAGTTGGAGAGGTACGAACAGTGCAATGGCTATAAGAGATTGGATGTGCAAGTCTGTTTCCTTTTGGTTCCTGAGCTGTGCTGTAGGAACATCATCTGATGCTCCTCCTATTGTAAATTTGGTTTAATATTGACATGACTATTTGTATTTTACTCTCTTCCACTATTTTTCTCTTTATGCACAGATGGTCTCTAAAATATTTTTGGATCTATTCCTCTTCCTAGTCCTTGGTGCAGGGAAGATAAATCATACAAACCCAACTGAAAACATTTCAGTGTATCTCTCAGTGAGGATAAATCATACAAACCCAGCTGAAAACATTTCAGCGTGTCTGGTTCAGTTGTTTCCACCAGCTGTGGAAACTGTGTGCTGGTGCCACTCTGTGTCTTCCTGCATGCTCCTTGTAGGTAGTTCATTAAGTAAATGAGGGCTTTGCAACATGTTCTGTCAATTTGTGTTATTTTGGGTTTTCATTTCACATGGCAGTTTTCCTGGGATTGTTTTGGAGAGAGTTGCCAGAAACCTCGGGCCAGTCAGCCTTCAGCTTTGGCTCGAGGCCAGCTTTGTGGATGGAAATAGCAGGGTATGTTTCACCACTATAGAGCTCTGTCTGGGGAGCTAATTTCGTGATGGTGCTTCCGAGGAGTTTGTTGCTTCTTTGAGCCACCACCAGTTCCTCTGAAGTGACTGGTTCCAGACCATTGCGAAGGTTATCAAAATTCTGTGGTAGGCCTTCGGGGGTTTCAAGGTCAGCAGATGGTGGCAGGGCTTGTTGGGATTGACTGTTCCCTGCTGTCTCCTGGAGAGCTTTCCTCCTTTGCCTGCAACACCGTAAGAGCTTCAGCTCATGGAAATAAAACCGCCTGACACTCTGCAATGTCTGTCTTTCCTCTTGCCTTGATTTGTGTAGGGAAGGGCCATAGGTCCTATGCAAATAGCTCCTCCATGGCTCCTTCTAACCACAGACACAACTTCCAGAAGGTTCCTCCACCCTTTGTCATGGACTCGGTGAACTGGGTCAGGCCCCTTGGGCATGTCAGGGTAGCTGTTAATGGAAGTGTGGATGTGTCAAGCAAGGCCTTGTGAACTTCCTCTCCGTGAACTCATTTGTAGTAGCTGCTGCTCCTGCCCCTACCAATTAAATATGGAGTGTTTCAAGCAAAGTAGTTCTTAGATGCTGTGACTTAGTTCTTAGGGATTTGGAAATGTTTACAGACTTTCCAGAGGGTAGGAAAAAGGGGAATATTTATGTGTAGAATGTTTTGACGTTTCACTTGGCTGGCAAGAACGATTAGCCCAAGGCTTCTGGTCCCCTGCTCTTTAACACTAATGAATGTAAATGACATAAAGGCAGTACTGGGAGAAGTGATATATTATTGTCACACCACAAGCAACACTGAATGGGGAAGAAAGAAACGCCAACCAATTCAAAGCACTTTGTGTGGCAGGGATTAACTCGGTGATCTGGATAACATCCTTTATCTGCTGCACTTCATTGCCTGAAGAGTTTCATGGTACCTGTTGATTTGTTACCCTCTCCCAAACAAGTCTCTGCAGCTCCACAGATATTAACATCACAATGTTTTGGCTACTCTACGAGTCTTATCTGGGGCTGGAATATTTTAGTGATTGCCAATTACCTGGAAGTCCTTCTCAGCACAAGGCAGGGTAAGATTATTGTGAAATAAAGGGCTTATCTTAAGAACTTCAATAATTTAAGAACTTAAATAAAGCACACCATAGAAATTTGGACAGTTAAGATGTTTGTGGTGAACAGGAGTATGCAGAACTCGTATCTTTCAATCCAAAAGGTTTTTTTTACACTGCTACCAGCTGGATGACACTTACCTAACTGTAACCTGGAACCCAGCCCTATGCAAATCCTCTGACTTCAGGCCTGCAGTCTTCAAAAACAGTCTTGATTGGGATAAAATGTTTCATTTTATACTCTAAGCCTGTTTGGATTTTATCCAGGTGAAAATTTCAAAACCTCCCCTTCCCAAGGTGTTCTGATTTCAATGTAAATTAGGAGGGCACTTTTAATTTTTCTCTTGCTAAACTGTTCCTTTTTCCTCAGATGCTTAACTAAAATGTTAATAAAATGTTCTGTGGGTTAAAACCAGGTTTTTCCACCTGGTGTAGCTGTGTCCTTGTATTAAGGTGAATATTTCTTGCTTTGAAATTCACAATTCACATAAACATTTTGAACCATGTTTTAAATTACCAGTATCTGGGGACAATAGCAGCAACATCAGTGCTGATTTTGGGCTGGAGTGCTCAGTATTGAGCACTGATCCTGGTTGTGCCCAAGGTCAGGCGTCCCTTGACAGGGGCACTGCTAGAAAAGNTTTTTTTTCTTTTTTTTTTTTTTTTTTTTTTTTCAGTGAGAAAAATAGTGAAAATGCCTATTTTGAGAGTTACTATATGTGCTGGGTATGGCAGTTATGGGGGAAGATACATATAAAAACCTCTGGGAAAAATGAGAAAAAAAAGGGGAAACAAACTTTATTTTGCTAACTTCAAAAATAGAAGGTAATAGTTAATATTAAACAATAACAGAAAGACATGTTTTGTTCAGTAAGGGAATAAGGTACATTAGGCAAATCAGGTGACAAATTTGAATTGGCGTGCAACTTGCAGAGGGAATTAATCCTGGAATAATCCATACAAACTCTGTGGTAGTGATAGGCACCTTTCTCATTCTTTGCCTTCACACCCCCTCCCTTTGTCCATATGACGTGACACAGGATGGGAGGTGTGTGAGAGAGGGATGTTTGCCTTCCCTAGTTACAAGAACCGTTCAGCTCAAGGAGGTTGTCACAAACACCACCTCTTGAAAAGCTTGGGGATTGTGGTAAACTGCTGGCTCTGCAGCACCAAGTTGTCCTGTGTAGCTGGGATCGAGTCTTGGGTTCAGAGACTGCAATTAACAAATAAGTTCATTATCATGGCTAGTTGAGCACTTTTGACTTTCTGCTGTTCTTTTGCCCAGAAAATAAGGGTGAAAACTTGATAAGGCTGAAAATGCTCCTCTCTTTGAAGGTTCTCCTCTTCTTGTCTTCCCCCTTCCTTTTCAAAAAGGAAAGCTGTTGCTTTTTAGAAATGTTTGCCAAGTGACAGTGCAGAGCACACTGCTCTCAGCTGGGTGTGTTCATGGGCATACTTCAGGTCCCTTTTTGCTGTAGTTTGTGAGAGCCTCTGGGAAGTAAAGTAGAGCAGTGTGCCTCTTCTCCTCTCTTTTGTTCTGACCTCCATGTTCTCTTTGCCAGCTTTCCAATTTTATGAACTCTACGAGACAAATGTGTGTAGGGTATAATAAAGTCTATCTAGACATAGGAAATTAAAAGTAATAGTAAAAAAAAAATAAAAATAAAGTATCAGGAAGAGAAAATGCCAAACAACTCAACATTCCGGGGAGAGGACACAAAGTTTATTCACGCAGCCCGTTGCTCCCAAAGAGATGCCTGATCTGCCTGACAGGGAAGAGAAAGAGGGGTTATTTGAGTGGGGTCAAACCATGGGCAGGTCAACTATCCCTGTACGAACCAGAGCAGTATAGTGTAAACTGAGAGAGCCTTTTACATTTTTCATACCCATTTTAGACATAAGTAAGAAGATGAAAGTTCTCCTTTGGCATGCTTGGTCTTTTAGACAATGATGACATTTGTTAAAAGTGTGGGTAGCTGGGGATCCAGTACAGGTGTGATTGGGTGTTGCCAGCCACATAAATATGTGCTTTGGGTTCCGAAATGTGAACACCTGGACTAACAAGTCATCAAGAGCCCGATACACCTGCGTGTAGCTTTGCAGGGCAACCAGACTGAGAGGAAAATGTCTCAACAAATCAAAGACTCACAGCTAGATATTTGACAGGATAGAGACTAATTGCCATCGGCTCCCGAAGGTACAGAAGACACAGGCAAAACCCAACACGCCCTTGTCAACAGCAGACCAACAGAGGAGCAACGATTAAGGCTCAATGGGCATCGTCTCCAGTCCTTTGTGTCACCGAGGGAAACCTGACCACACAACCCTGAAGCACATTCTTACTGGGTGAATGCTGATCAGACTGGTGGGACACGAATGTCCTGGTGCATGTGATCCTGTGGGTGTGAGAGTGTGAATAGAGTGAATGAAATCAGCTTTGCTTTCAGTCACCTTCCCCTTCTATAAGCTCTTACATTGAACTTTGATCCAGTATACCTTGTTATTTCCTCCACACCATGTTTTCTATATGCCGTAGCAGTTTTTCATACCTTTTATTTGGGTGATTGGGCTATAACTTTGTCAGAAGAAAAAAAAAAAGTTTTATATACTAATTTTTCAGTGACAAATTTATTATTCATTTTACTTATCCAAGGCCTTAAATGCTTTTCCAAAAAGTTTCTGTGAAGCAGAGGTTCCCTTTGTGCATTGGAACTTAAAAATGAGAAAGGGGGAGGCAAAAGGTTTGTCTTTTGAGGGGTTTGGATTTAAACACATCATGTGAATATCTATAATTGCCAGTGGCACAACCTTGTCCCCAGGCTTTAATACACAGAATTACAAGAAAAGTGGTTAATCATGAATTTGCTTGTGATGGTGTGTACAGTATGTAAAGTCCAGTCCATGAGTTTAACTCCCTTGCTGAATCTCCTCAATTAATACTGACTTGAGGACATATTTCTACTTCATACATATCTCTAAAGAGCCACATATCTCTAGAAAGGTAACAAAAATAGGAATTAGTACATGTGGGTTCCTTGTGGAAGGACTTTAGAAGTAACTAAACCTGGAGAATATTGGATGGGGGGTTGTTGGATTTTTTAAGATACTAACAGAGCCCCCAGGACAAAGCTTATGGGGTTGTATGTTTTATGCTACACTTTTCTGTGCAATGCTTCTCACAGAATCACAGAATGTTAGGGGTTGGAAGGGACCTAGAAGATCATCTAGGCCAAGCCCCTGCCTTAGCAGGATCACCTAGACCAAGTCACACAGGAACAGACCCAGTCACTTTAGAGGAGGGTGAAAATCTGTTTATGTTCCCAGATGCGGGTTGTAGATATTTATGTTTATTGTGTTTAGGATTAGAGATAGTTACTTAAGGTGTGTACTTACGAGCAGAACTGTTGCTCTCTTCTATATTAATAACATATGGGTGATATGTGTGTTCTCAAATTGTCACCTAATCAAAGTCTCAAAGCTTCTGTCATTTGTGATCAAGAGTCTCACTTATTCTAACAGACCATGAGAAAGAAAAGAAAGAAAAGTGTTAGGAAGTGGATAGTTTTCTACTTGGCCACATATTTCTGTGCTTGCCTTCCTCAGTCTCAGTTTAAGGTGTAGATGAATCTTATGCCTGATATATGACTATTGTAGGTGTAGGTGTGATTAAATGACTCAGCTCTCTGCCTAATTTGAGGTATTTCTTTTCTAATAGCAGCACTAGGTGGCACACAAGGTCAGGTCAGAGCACCTCACTTCAGGAGCCAGGGTGTACCTGCTCTCTGGGATCACCTGTTGAAATGAGCCTGTGGTTCATGCTCTGAGGCCTCTTGCCATCTATTTTAGCTTCACAGAATCCCGGCTTTGTGAGGGTTTGAAGGGACTTCTAGAGATCATCTCATCTAACCTACCTGCTCCAGGGGGGCTCAGGATCATATTGTCCAGGTGGGTTTGGAATCTCTCCAGAGGAGGAGACTCCACAGCCGATCTGGGCAGCCTGGGTCAGGCTCTGCCACCCCCACAACAAATATTTTTTTTTCTCCTGTTGAGATGAAACCTCCTGGGTTCCAGTTTGTGCCCATTGCCCCTTGTCCTATCACTGGGCACCACTGACAAGGGTCTGGTCCCATACTATTGATCCCCACCCTTTAACTATTGATCAGCATTGAAGGTTTATCAAACACAAATCTCCATGACATTCCTCCTTCATATGTGACTATTGTTTGCTCCCCCATGTGCTCTGTGCTGCTGGACATGTTGTTAAGGGGTAATGATTTTAAACTAAAAGAGGAAGATTTAGACTAGATAAAATGAATTTTTTACACTGAGGGTGGTGAGACCCCGTCCCAGCTTGCCCAGAGAGGTGGTTGATGCCCCATCCCTGGAACCATTCCAGGTGAGGTTGGCTGGGGCTCTGAGCAACCTGCTCTAGTTGCAGGTTGCATATTCCATACTCCCTGCAGGGGTGTTGGACTAGATGACCTTGAAAGGTCCTTTCCAACCCAAACCAGTCTATGATTCTGTGATAACTGAGTGTAACCTCTGTTTTTCCATTCTGGCTCATAGCCATCTGAAGTTTTCAGGTTCCATCTGAAGTTTTATGATCCTGATACCAATACTTAATTGCCTACTTGTCACATTTCCAGCAAATTTTTTAGCTGTTTATTCTATCTCTTTCAGTGAGGAACTCTGTGCAGTGGCATTTATGTCTCATGCCTGTCACTGTCCAAAAGATCATATTTCCCCAGTCCTTTGGGCAAACAAAGTCAAAGGAGTGGCTGAGCAGGATCACAACTAGGAAGCTATGAGACGCCAAGACAAGTCAGCAGATAAATCAGCTGAGAGAAGGGTGAAGAATTAAAGCTGCTAACCTACTCAAGCCATCTTTCCACATGGTAAAGAGCTGGACGAGATTGTATTCTGGGGAAATACCCAAGAACTGCAGTCTTTGGTGAACCTTAGCGAGGTGCAAATTAAATCCAGAGTCAACAAGGACTCAGAGAATGATGAGTGAGCAGATGTGGGGACATCTTTATTACACAGAAGAGCGTCTGGCTGCCAGAGAGCGATGAGAATCCTAATGGAAAGTGTCATACTTAAACTTCTGGCTTCGTTAACAGCAATTTGTTAAACCTGAGAAGGTCCAGTTGTAAAAAGAAAACCTCAGCTGGTAAGTGTTTCTCCTTTTGTTTCTTTTCTCTTTCTTTCTCATGAGTAATTTGTGTTCTATGCTATGATGCAGGTTCTGTTTGTCTTGCTTTTTGTGCCTGTTTCTGGCTCGCAGCAGATTGGACAGGTTCACTTACAGAGATATAGACTCCGTGTGTGTTTGTGTGCATGTACACATGGCACAGGCAGCCACATAAACATATATTTACAGCATCTGCTGGGAGTCTAGTGTGAAAAAGTAATTTGCTGTGTCTGAAACTCTAGATTTGATTCCAGTCTGGAGAAGAAATCAATAGTGTACGATTTCATAGAATCATGGAATGGCTTAGGTTAGGAGGGACTTTTCAAGGTCATCTAGTCCAACCCCTATGTAATAAGCAGGGACATCTGGAACAGAAGCAGGTTACTCAGAGCCCTGGCCAACCTCATGTGGAATGTTTCCAGGGAATTTCTGAAAGTTTGGGCTGTTGATTAAATTTTAAATAAAATGCCTATAAAATTTTTCTGAACCTGTGGTCATCTCACTTTAGAGGTAGATTATTTTGACCTGATAAACCAAGTGGTTCATATGGATTCAAGGCTTTGTGTGGTGCTGATAGCTTTGGAGTAACACCATGCTCTGTGGATCCCATTTGCACCAGAGGTCTGTTGCACTCAAAGAAGGTAAATTTAAAGATGGCAGAGAGATTTCCTGGCCTCCCTTCTCATCCTTTCCTCCTGCATTTCCATTGGATCCCTTCAGTCCATGGGCGAGGAAATGGCACTGCTCTCTCTAACCTGGGAAGGGAGTGTAAGTGAGCATAGGCTGGGCAGCACAACCTGAGGTGTTGTGTAACTGCAGTGAAAACACCCAGAGCTGTCCTGGCATCATCAGCCTTGGCACCAGAGAGAAACAGCTCACTTTGCTAGAACAAACAGTTCCCTTATTAAGACACAGCACAAACACAGGGGTGTCCTCCTTGAGATGCTTGCAATGCTGTGGAGCTTTGCCCGCTGCACTAAATATAAATTGGAAATATAATTTCCATTTAATGATTAGGAAAGGAGCTGTTAGTTGTTTTCCACTAATATTTCCTTCCCTCCTTGTCTTCTGGGCTACTTTGTGTTTTCTCTCTTGAGCCATTACACCTGGGTGGCAGATTAATTAAATGGACCATTTATGTATAAAACTTCAAATTTCCTTGATAAGGGTTATCCTGAGCATGAAACAAAGGTGCTATGTGAGAAGCAGGAATTTGTTGTTCCTACTCAAGATTTTCCTAAGTTTTGGGAAGACTGGGTTCACTTTGGCAACCAGTGTTTTCTGGCAAGAAAAACAAGCCAGGATTTAACCTGGATTTATAAACTAAGCTCAGTTTGAACTGTAACAATTGGGACCTTCAAAAACATTAGAATTTTTGCTCCATTCTTAGAAATGGTTAAACATCTGGATGTTTTACACTGAAGAATAAGAATTTAAAAAGAAAAATGTTTAGGGCAAAAGGGTCTAGTCCAATATGTATTTTTAAGACTTAAAAAGTGTATCAAACATTCTAAACTTCAAATGTTGCTTGGTTCCAGCTTGGGTTAAAAATGCCACTTTAGAGCCAGGAATAGTCATCCACCCTTCCAAAATTTTAATATTCCTCCTTAAGGGAGCCTCTACAAAACTATTGGCTGAAGAGATGACAGCATATTATAAAAGAAAGCTTGAATGAAAAATTGTCAAAGGAATAAAAATGAAATCCTGACAGCTTGAGTGCAGAACCCCTCCAGCAGACTGATAATGTGTTGATGAGCAGTAAATGAAAGATAATTAACAATAATGTTTTCCTTGCAGCAGTAACTACCCAGTCAGTTGTTATTAGTAAGTTAGTTGATTATCTTGAAGTGAATACTAATTAAATTTTGGGCATTTGGAAAAAGAAATGTAATGCTTGAGCTGCTTTGATGAGTATCTAAAACTGATAAACTGATCATTAGATGTAGCCTCATAATAGGATATTTTCTTCTGAAGTTGTGGTAATACCAAAAAAGGGCTTAAGACTTAAAGATATAGTTACATTTCATTATGTTTTTCTTTCACTGCTGGTTTTAAGCTTCAGCTGGATGAGGTGTTACAGAGGTCTGTGTGTGGAGAAGCCTGAAAAGATGCCATATGACAGGAGGTTGTGAAGATAGAAAGGTGTAGACGTGACCACGCAGTAATGAATAGCTGAAAAAATCAGGACAAAACCACTAAACATGAAATTCAGGATGGGAAATACAAAAGTTTGCAGTCAAAAGTAAATGATCTGGAAAGGACAGAGAGAAAGAGTGAAATAATTATGCCAGTGAAGTTTGGTATAACAATTGGCAGCTAGTTTGTCACAACTCCCCAGAAGAAACCAGTGTGATTTTGAGGTTGGTCCCACCACATAGCAGAGTGGGATGTAGTAATTTTTAGTGCAATTAAACCTCGATCTTGGCAGTTCCTTATGAGTAGAAGACAGCTGGAAGGAGCTCAGAAATAAAAGAGGTAAGTGGTTGGAAAGTTTGGGTTATGAGAGGATGTTAAAGTCAGTAAATATGCAGAGTAACTTGGCTGAAGGACAGCTCACTGGAGAGAGAACTATCTATGGACATTGGAAGGATACATGCAGCAGGATCAAAGGAGAGTTCCAGGTGATTTTAAAAATATCAGGCAAAGTAATGGAGGAAACATTCATCTGGATAAAAGGGAAGGAATCCTTTAACAGTGATGTCTTGCAGACAGTCACATTCTCTCTTTGCTGGAAACATAGGTGGGTGCTGAGCAGTGCAGGAGATATGGGGAGGAGGTGGCCTGGTAGCAAAAAGCAAAGCAGGCACTAACAAGAGGCAGGAGAGGGAGAAAAAGAAGAAATGTCCTATTCTCTGCTCTTTCTGACCATGCTTGGACAGTCCTCCCATTACTGGACTGGAACTGACTTCTGGAGTTCAACTGTTCTGCTGAGCAGAGAGGTAGCTTCATCTAGGGGAGCCTTTCCAGGTCCAGCTTCCTTGAACATTTTATCTCATCAGCAGAGAATTAATTCAGTCCCTCTTAGAACATACGTTCCATATAAATGATGGTAGATTTTTAGTTAGCTTTAGTTAACTAAACTAACTTTAGTATGCTTTAATTGCCTTTTTTTTTTTTTTAAAGTGACTGGTAGTGAGGAGCTCTGATGTTTGGAGAGCTGTATTTGGGTCTGGCTTGGGGCCAGAGAGATGTGTGCTTGTCTTGAGTAGCCAGAGCAAGAAAAGACTGTTGACTACTGTAACATCAGCTAATTGAGCAGTCATTTCAGAAACAGTAATATCCCACGTCTATTCTTTAATGGTGTTTTTATTATATTCCTATTTGGGCCAAGAGAAAAAAACCCAGGAGACTGGAGAACATAACTGGGAAGATGGAGTATGAGTGGAAAAGGCTTATGGCACAAGGATTTGTTTGGTGACCTTTACCCACTGGTGTTATAATAAATTCAAAGGAAATACACCTAGGAAATTGGTTGAAACAAATCATGGCCTGAGAGAGCGGTTTGCAGCCTTAGGGAAAGCTTAAAACCAAAGGCGTAGCAAATTAATCATTAACCACAGTTAAGATTTGTTTTCAACAGTTTATTTTAAGAAAAACAGTGTTTTCGTGTCATGTTTGAGATTTATTACTCAAGCTTTAGACATTTCTCCTGGTCAGGCTTAGAATGGTTTACACATACACAACGGAGGAAGGAGCTTTGGCATGGAAAAATGAATGTGTGAACACGAGAATTAACTCCCTCGAGGGAAAAGTGAGGTCCCACAGGATTTTGAATGTGGAAGGTGGCCACCTATGACCCATTTGAGACCAGCCTTTAAGCACACAATTACAATAAGACATATATGTGCATTTCTTTGACGTCAGTAGCACTTCAGTGAAGATTAAGTAACGTCCTGATTAGAGGAGCTTCCATCACTTCATGCTACTGCTGATTTAAAACCAAAAACTAAAACTGAAGCCCTTAAAGCTTGTGTGCCCCTTTATGTGGTATTAAAATTCCACTGGTGTGTGCACAATAGAATAAAAATATGGTGAGAGGTCATATTCGGAACCAGAGCTGGTTGGATTATTTATTGCAAATTTTGATATAGCTTTTGCACAATTTTCTATACAGGAAGCTTCATAGGGAGGCATATAGGAAGTTGTTTTGTTAGGGGAGAGACAGCAGGGAAAATGTTAACATTCATTGAATTAGATGTTGTCCTGCTGCATGAGGAGGGAGGGAAGAGGCAGCCAGCAAGGAGAGGAGATATTATGAGAAGCCTAATATTGGGATAAACTCTTTGTTCTTGGCATCAAATTACAGCAAATACTGATGTCAGCTGTGCTCAATTTGCTGTCAAATCCAGTTTGCTGCTTTGGAAAGAAGGGTCCTGCTTCCTGGAATTTGAGTATTGGCAACATTTGCTGAAGGCTGGTGATCATTTCTGTTACTTCCATAGTTAAAAGAAACAAACCAAACAGACAAGCAGAACAAAAAAAAATCACACAGAATCACCCAGGATCACTATGGTTGGAAAAGACCTTTAGGATCAAGTCCAAAATTATCTAACTCTACCAGGGCCACTACTACAACATGTTCTTAAGCACCACACCTAGATGGCTTTTAAATACATCCAGGGATGGTGATTCCACCACTTCCCTGCGCAGTCTTTGGTGTAGAAGTTTTTCCTAATGTCCAACCTAAACAAGAAAGGTTGGGGTCTGCTAGTGCAGAAGTGAAGAAGACAACTGCAGTTGAGGTGCCTGGTCTGTGTTCAGTGCATTTTCCACAAATGCTGCTAGGCACAACTCCACTAACTACTAGGAAGAGCAAAGAAAATATAAATTCTGGAAACATCCAAGCACAAAAACTGCTTTAGTCCCTTTTATTTGCTGCTCTTTTACTATATCTAATATCACATCTGCTAGAGTTCCTTGTTATCATAATATTTTTTCACTGGGGTCTTTATGAAAGTACCAATATAGTCTGTCCACTGTTTTTCTCCTGTGTTTCATTCACTCGACTGTTCCTCTGAGTATCCTGACACAATAAATATTTGTCCTTCTGCCAGTAACAGGCTGGTTTGTCTTACTGAAGCATTCCACTGTCACATATTAACAAAATTATCATTTATACTTCAATGTGTAATTAATTTTTCTTCAGCTTTTTTACTTGGCAGCTTTGCAGGAGTGAGCCCTGTTGTACTGATGATAAATGTGGAGTTATGTGTCTTAAGAGAGTTTCATGTGGGCATAACCAGGAATGCAAAGATGCATAAACAGTGAGGACTAAGATGTTGAACGAATTTAGTCATTAATAAAAGGGATTATGCTCTTATCAAATGATTATATCCTCTACTAAGCCATGTATAAGGTTTCTTTTATTTGGCAAATGATATATATTATTTTCCAGTAGACAGTGGTACTTGTAGTGGGCGAGTAGATTAAGGGTGAAGCTAAAGGGTGTTCCAAAAATTGCAACACTATCCTCCAATATAATTAGGCAGGATTAACAGAAATGAGGGTTTGCAGCCTGTTATTTTCTAGGTAAGAAAGGTCCTTTTTCTGTTCTTCTGCAATATGATTTTTGGTTCTTTGCCAAGGCAGTGGGCAAGTGAGGCTTCCAGTTTAAAGGAAGGATTATGGAGGAAAGCCCTCCCAGAAGCGTGAGACACTGCCTGGAACTGAAGAAACCTGCCCTCTATGAAATGGTTGTGCCTTTGTTCACCATGACCTCACTGGCGTTGGTCAGCAGTGCACCCCTGGAAAAAAAAAATAAAAGGTCAAGTGTCCTCTGCAGCATTCAGTGAGCAATGGTTCAAGAACTTACTGAGGCTGAGGTAATAGTGGTAACATTGCACTTAATGGCTGCACATGGAAATAACCTTCATGTATTTCTCTAATCTCTGAGCTTACTTAATATTTGAACCTTTACAGTATCTTCTGGTAGGGCTCTCCACAATTTTCTTATGTGACAAAAATTTACCTGATTCTTGGAGGGTACAGTTCATTACTGTGAACTACCAATGAGCCCTTTTGACCAAGAAGGCCAGTGATCTCCTGTGGTGCATTAAGAAGAGTGTGACCAACAGGTCAAGAAGGTTCTCCTTCCATGCTACTCTGCCCTAGTGAAGCCACTTCTGGAGTATTGTCTCCAGTTCTGGGGTCCTCAGTTCAAGAGAGACAGTGGGCTACTGGAGAGAGTCCAGCAGAGGCTACAAAGATACTTAGGGAACTGGAGCATCTCTGTCCTAAGGAAAGGCTGTGAGCCCTCTGGCTATTTAGCAGAAGACTGAGATGGGCTCTTATCAATGCTGATCAATAACTATGTTGGTCAAGAGGATGGAGCCAGACTCTTAGTGTTGCCCAGTGACAGGACAAGGGGCAATGGGCACAAATTGGAACCCAAGAGGTTTAATTCAGTGTTTAAACCTAAATAAACCAGTGTTTATTTAGGAATCATCTATCACAGATATTTTAATTCATTGTTTATTTAGCTCCAACAGATCCCCCCAGATCCCTGTGTCCCAGTGCAGACCATGTGCCTTTCAAGCTGCAGGACCCGCTTCACAGACCCAAAAGCCTTTTCTTGTCTTGTACATTCTGGAGCAGCAGCACTAGGGATGCAAGGCTGGGGTGAGGTGACCTGATTTATGGTGTTATTGATGCATGGTTACAGTCTTGGACTGGTCAGTCTGGCACTCCACACTGTTTGGCACTCCTCCCACTGCTCGCTTATTTAGACTATATTGTCTGGGAAAACCCATCTGCTAGCTGTGCTGTTGGAGGTCAGTCACAGCAGGGCTTTGGGTTTGGTAGAAGCCTAGCAGCTCAAGCAATGAGAAAATAGGTTATAATAGACATGACAATACTTTGGAGGAAAAGAAAAACACATTAATCTGACCCTAGAATCTTTCAGTCCTAGAATCTAGGGCTAGAATCTAGGGCTGAAGGGATGGAGCAAATCACATTGTGTGTCAGTCTGCTGGAGGGTTGAAATCACCTCTGCTGTGCAGGTTCCTGCTTTATAGATTATCTCTAGACTTCAAAAAATAAAATTTGAGAGCGTGATGGGAAGTATAGGAAAATCACCTGGAATATTTTTGTAATGCAAGGTTGTGTAAAAAAGGCAAATCACAGAATCAGAGAATGGTTTGGGTTGGGACTGTCACCTTGTCCAACTGCTCTGCCATCAACAGGGACACCTCCCCCTAGACCAGGTTGCTGAAAACCCCATTCAGCCTGGTCTTGAAATCAAAGGACATTCCCAAGCCCCAGATTCTGAGCCATGAAGAGCAGATATTTTTTCTTATTATACTGAGGTGCCCAGGTTTTTCTGCAGAATTTTGCAGAAATGTTAGAAGGCATCATGCTCATCAGCCCTGCCACGGTGATCTCTGTGGCTTTCAATATTTGCATGTTTTACTTCTATTGCTTACCTTCTACTTGCAAAGTTGTTAAATTTTAGAAGTCAGTTTGTTATTTTAAGGAAACCAATGGATTGCTGCTGGGAGGGGTGGTGTTGGTGATGTTTGGTTGGTTCTTAACATTTTCCAGCCATTTCTGGGAGCAGATGTCTTGAATCATTAGAATAGCTCAAAAATAAGTAACAGAAGGTTTCCTAACAGTACACAGAATTAACTGACAGGATAAATTTGATACATAACAGCATCTTAAAAAAATCACTTTTATGAGATAGAAGTCTACTCCTCATTCTGGAGTGATCATTTTTAAGATAAAGGACTTTATGGTTTTTTTTCACTGAGAAATGTGTAAATCTGTAATCTCTGATGGACAGCTGGGTCCCAAATTTCTTGGTTTTATTTGTATATTACAGCAAACATTTGAGACATGTTTACCTCCCGGGTGATTGATCCCTTGTAGTGCAAAACAAAAACACCACCAAAAAAAAGACAATTTCCTCATTCTGTAGTTGTAAAAATAATACACTTCTGTACGTATTCTGCACATTTGGGCTCAATTCTTCCCAATCTTTCAAGATTACAGATTAAGAGTTTGTTCCATAGAAGATTTATTTTTGATTATGAGATGCTTGGTAGCAGGCAGCATTTGCACATTGAGGCTCAGTTTTTCTGGAAGTATTTTGAAAATTCCCATTCAGCCTCAGCACGCCAAGATGTCTTAGTTTCCTTGTAATGCAAAAAGTCTGTGTGCCCTTAGCTATCTGAGGTAGAATGATTTCCTATTTAACTTGGTTTACAGAGTGTTTCTTTGTGCTTAGGGATTATTTTTACATGCTTTGCTTTTGTCATCATCATAAGATTTAGGGAATAAGTTTTCCTAATAGTCAAAGACTCTTCAATGGTATCTAGGAATTTTACTGAATATTAGAACACATCAAATAATGAAGCCACCTCTGTGCCTAGTGTAGCTTCTCATATCAGTCTGATCACAGAATCATAGAATGCTTTGGGTTGGAAGGGATCTCTAAAGGTCATCTAGTCCAACCCACCTGCAGGGAGCAAAGACATCCTCAACTAGAGCAGGATGCTCAGAGCCCCATCAAGCCTGAAGGTTTGATGAAGAGGTTTTTTTTCATGTCTGGACACGAGAGAAGACAAATGAAGTAACACTCAGGAAAGTGAAGACAAAAATAATCTGAAAAGATTAAGGCAGAATTTATCAGTGGAAGATGAAATAGTCAACATGTTTCTCAAGAGCCTCTTCACATGGTTCTGTCCCACCTGGATTCCTGGGCAGTGAGCACTCCCTGGAGAACACTCCAGTCCTTAGCAGCAGGAGTGGAAATAGCACCTGAGATTTCCCCTGATCTGAGGTTTCCAGTATAATTTCTGATGTGGGTGTTGAAGCTTTTCCTATGGTCTCAGCAAAGCTCCGTTTGATTTTAGTCAAAGAAGAAGTAGAAATGGACATTGTGAAAAAGCCCAATACCTTCAGCACACAGGATAAACTGGAAATTGAGGTTTAAGTAACAGACACTGCAGAGAAGAATGGAGTAAAAATGTTAATTGAAGGGGGTGTAGCTGAAAAAATGCTTGACCTTCTTACTGTCACACATTTTCACCTTCTTAACTGCCTGAGCAAATGGGCCCACTACAAACAAGATTATTTTAAATTAAGGAAGATTGTATTAAGAAAGACATTTCTGGAGTGTTTCAAATGTTTAATGGAAAGAGACTTCTTTATTGCAAAAGAAGAAAGAAAGAAACAAACTTTTAGGGGAAAAAGAAATGCTGAAAGGAGATATTGGAGATTTGCTTGCAGTGAGTGGTGTGTTACAGTAGTGGAAATTTTGTTGTAAAAAATACAGCAAGAATATTTGCCATTACAAAACAACAACCCTGTTGTTTTGAAAATGAAGATAAAACATCCACATTCATGGATTAATAACTGGTTTATGGGGGAGGACAGAGAGGAGAGTTCAGTCTGTATAATGGAGAGTGATAAGCAGTGGAATCTCTTGATTGAGCCTCTATTTAATGTATTTTTTCAGTGAAAAAAAAAGGGTTGAATAGTAAAGGACTTGGCTTTGCAAATAACAGAATTATTCTGCATTGCTAAAATGGGTTTGGTACTGGTTTTGTTTGTATATATTCAATTTTTATTATTACTGTTTTAATTTCCTTAAAGCTGTTCTAGTTTTCTAATGAATAAGTCTCTCTCCCTGATTCACTTTCTATTCTCCTTTGGGGAGGGAAGGGCGTTAGCAGAGAGTGTCTGTTATAGGTCTAGTGAGCTGCCCTGACCCTAGACAATGACACAGAGCCTGGCCCAGGCTGCCCAGAGAGCTTGCGGAGTCTCTTTCTCTGGAGAGATTCCAAACCCACCTGGACAAAGAGATCCTGGGACCTCTGCTCTGGGTGATCCTGCTTGAGCAGGGGGGTTGGATGAGATGATCTCCAGAGATGCCTTTACCATGCTGGGATTCTGTGATTCTTAGAAAGAATATAGATGGAAAAATGTAAATGAAAGATCAGTGACTTTTACATCTCAATAAAAAACCCAAGTAACCCATGGAAAAGCTTGGAAAAGAGGTGACAGGCACAAGTCTATAAGTGATCAGTGATTTGGAAAAGACATACAGGAAATTGCTCACTGTTGCTTAGAGCACAAAAATTCAGATTCAGCCAACAAATGATCAACCTGTAGGCAAAACAAACAAATGCAAGTAATCGTTCTATCGACTCAAAGTGTGGAATTTCTGGACATAGGAAAACACAAAGACTGAAGGTATTCCAGGGAAAACTTTTGTGAGTGATTTTTGTTTAGACTGAGGCAACTTTATTTACTTCTATAATGTAAACGGTACTCCAGAATATAATTTAATAAAACTATGGTTCCATACTCATCTCTATTATCACAAATGCTTTTAAGCAGCCCTACTATAAATAAGATCAGCCTTAGTGTATAATTATTCTAATTTGTTGAAAAGTCATTATTTTCCTGTCAAGCATATGACAGAGAAGCTAGTAATATAATGTATGAGTTTTAAACAATGTCAAACTATCTTGAAACATCACTGGCTGTGAGATTACTTAAACTGTCCTGATAGTTCACAAAGGGGCTCTGCAGAACATTCAGCTGCCCCTGATCCAGGGTGAATCCAAGTGATTCTCACTTTGTGAGAGACACAGCTGCTCACCAGTTTGGGATGCAGTGTGAGGAAGAACAGCTCTGTCTGTGGGGAAGGGATTGAGAAGATGAAGCCAGGGTCTTCACAGAGGTACATGATAGAGAGACCTTACACTATAGGTGCAAGTTGAAACAAGAGTGGTATGGAATGTATCTAAAGATAATTTTNTTCCCCTGATCTGAGGTTTCCAGTATAATTTCTGATGTGGGTGTTGAAGCTTTTCCTATGGTCTCAGCAAAGCTCCGTTTGATTTTAGTCAAAGAAGAAGTAGAAATGGACATTGTGAAAAAGCCCAATACCTTCAGCACACAGGATAAACTGGAAATTGAGGTTTAAGTAACAGACACTGCAGAGAAGAATGGAGTAAAAATGTTAATTGAAGGGGGTGTAGCTGAAAAAATGCTTGACCTTCTTACTGTCACACATTTTCACCTTCTTAACTGCCTGAGCAAATGGGCCCACTACAAACAAGATTATTTTAAATTAAGGAAGATTGTATTAAGAAAGACATTTCTGGAGTGTTTCAAATGTTTAATGGAAAGAGACTTCTTTATTGCAAAAGAAGAAAGAAAGAAACAAACTTTTAGGGGAAAAAGAAATGCTGAAAGGAGATATTGGAGATTTGCTTGCAGTGAGTGGTGTGTTACAGTAGTGGAAATTTTGTTGTAAAAAATACAGCAAGAATATTTGCCATTACAAAACAACAACCCTGTTGTTTTGAAAATGAAGATAAAACATCCACATTCATGGATTAATAACTGGTTTATGGGGGAGGACAGAGAGGAGAGTTCAGTCTGTATAATGGAGAGTGATAAGCAGTGGAATCTCTTGATTGAGCCTCTATTTAATGTATTTTTTCAGTGAAAAAAAAAGGGTTGAATAGTAAAGGACTTGGCTTTGCAAATAACAGAATTATTCTGCATTGCTAAAATGGGTTTGGTACTGGTTTTGTTTGTATATATTCAATTTTTATTATTACTGTTTTAATTTCCTTAAAGCTGTTCTAGTTTTCTAATGAATAAGTCTCTCTCCCTGATTCACTTTCTATTCTCCTTTGGGGAGGGAAGGGCGTTAGCAGAGAGTGTCTGTTATAGGTCTAGTGAGCTGCCCTGACCCTAGACAATGACACAGAGCCTGGCCCAGGCTGCCCAGAGAGCTTGCGGAGTCTCTTTCTCTGGAGAGATTCCAAACCCACCTGGACAAAGAGATCCTGGGACCTCTGCTCTGGGTGATCCTGCTTGAGCAGGGGGGTTGGATGAGATGATCTCCAGAGATGCCTTCACCATGCTGGGATTCTGTGATTCTTAGAAAGAATATAGATGGAAAAATGTAAATGAAAGATCAGTGACTTTTACATCTCAATAAAAAACCCAAGTAACCCATGGAAAAGCTTGGAAAAGAGGTGACAGGCACAAGTCTATAAGTGATCAGTGATTTGGAAAAGACATACAGGAAATTGCTCACTGTTGCTTAGAGCACAAAAATTCAGATTCAGCCAACAAATGATCAACCTGTAGGCAAAACAAACAAATGCAAGTAATCGTTCTATCGACTCAAAGTGTGGAATTTCTGGACATAGGAAAACACAAAGACTGAAGGTATTCCAGGGAAAACATTAAACAGATACGATAAGAGCAATGTCTACAGACAGATTATGAAAAGCCAGAGTCCTGGTGCAATCCCAAGGGGAGGAAGGCCCTGGTCTGCACATCACTCTCAGGGAACGAGCATGTTACACCCTTTGTGGTTCCTACATTTTTTCCTTAAGTCCTACTACTGGTGACTGTTGAAGACAAGATACTGGGTTAGAGGGATGGTAGGAAATTACAATGATGACAGCAGCTCTTCAGAATAAGGAAGGACTCCACACCCTTCATGGTGTTAAAATGATTTTTTTTGTCTGTTGCTTCTTTTTGTGAGTGATTTTTGTTTAGACTGAGGCAACTTTATTTACTTCTATAATGTAAACGGTACTCCAGAATATAATTTAATAAAACTATGGTTCCATACTCATCTCTATTATCACAAATGCTTTTAAGCAGCCCTACTATAAATAAGATCAGCCTTAGTGTATAATTATTCTAATTTGTTGAAAAGTCATTATTTTCCTGTCAAGCATATGACAGAGAAGCTAGTAATATAATGTATGAGTTTTAAACAATGTCAAACTATCTTGAAACATCACTGGCTGTGAGATTACTTAAACTGTCCTGATAGTTCACAAAGGGGCTCTGCAGAACATTCAGCTGCCCCTGATCCAGGGTGAATCCAAGTGATTCTCACTTTGTGAGAGACACAGCTGCTCACCAGTTTGGGATGCAGTGTGAGGAAGAACAGCTCTGTCTGTGGGGAAGGGATTGAGAAGATGAAGCCAGGGTCTTCACAGAGGTACATGATAGAGAGACCTTACACTATAGGTGCAAGTTGAAACAAGAGTGGTATGGAATGTATCTAAAGATAATTTTTTTTTCCTCCACAATGACAATCCAGCTATGGCTTGACGTTGTGTTGTCTCTATCCTCAGAGGTTTTCAAGTTCTCACTGGATCAAGCCCTGGGCAACCTGTTCTGACCCCAGAACTGCCTTTGCTTTGAGCAGGAGGTTGGACCAGAAACCTCCTGAGGTCCCTTTCAGACAGTTATCCTATCATCCTAACATTTTATGAGGTCAGACGTTATAGATATAATAGCAGACAATTACAGAGACTAAATTCTTCCTTAATATGAAGGTTTCACCCAACATGCTGTGCTTCAAGCTCTCATGAGATATTTCAGGATCACAGGACTGTGTCTGAAGCCTGCTGTTATTTTAGCCCTTCATGTGTTTTTCCGTAACTGCCTTGGGTGACTTGGCAACAACCCTAGAAAACCACTGTGTAGGTGGAAGGAGGGACTGAAAGAAGGGGTCTGCCAAGGAATCGGACACCTGAGCAGAATTCCCTTTGAGTGACAGCGTCCTTCATTTGCAGCTGAAAGTCCTCCAAAACAATTAGTTCTTTTTTTAAGTGATAGGGGAAATGTTTGCATGGGAATGTGGGTGAGTAAGTGCAGAGGCAAAATAGCTTAGAGGAAATTCCACTTTTCTGCTGTACCAGTAGGATAGATAAACTGTCTCTGAAAAGCTATCTGGAAATTAAGAGTCCATGTATTCTTCCAAATATCAGTGGTAGGAGGCACCAGGTAACTGAAAATACAGCTTTAGGCAGGGACCCAGCTACATCATTTCAGGTTACACAATAAGCAAATGGCTATTTTTCAATAGAAACAACCTTAATAAGCAAGGTTTACAATTTCCCCCTCCCCATGGTGTTATATACAATGGATTAAATGATATTCACCATGAAAAAGAGATTTTATCTTGAGTAAAGCAAATGTTTCAGGAATGTGGAGCAGGAGGTAGTCCTCTGGGCAATAGCTGGGGTGTCTGATACATGGTGAAGTGTCTGTGCTTAAAAATGGCTGGAAGAAAACACTGGGTTGGCATTAAGCCTGTGACAAAATATCCCCTTTTGTTTACTTAGCTCCTTGTTTGTCCCGATATGCCCAGTCTCGCTTCTCTGCCCAAAGTTGTGCCTGAGCTTTGACACTCCCTCGAGTGCCACCCTACAACAGGCCCTGGGATTTGTCAGAGCTTCCCTTACCAGTCTGCTTCAGAAAAGACCTTTGTCTCCTTCCTACTTCACAGCGCCATTTTCCACACCCTCTAACTGCTTCACCACGGTTGGTGGCTTGTTTCCATGTGGCTGTCAGGGAGAAAAGCTGAGGAGGTAGCTTGGGGTCTTTGGAGGGGGTCTCTGGAAGATCAAAACATACAGCATGGGGGAATTGGTGGAGAGCAGAAGCGACATCTTACACTGCAGGGGTAGGTAGTTGTTAGTGGGTTGAAATTGTCTGAAAGGAACTAAAAAAAAAAAACAGATAGAAGATAGTGGAAGGAGGTTTCTTAACCCATATCATGAATAGATTAGTTGATGAAGCACCCTCCAAAGCTTAAACAGGCACAATGTGGTGAGTAAGGACCTACAGTGTGTGGGGTAGGATGAGGGATGGAGGAAGACATCTGCTAAACTTTTTTTTGTCTTTTATAATATTATATGGAAGCTTTAATAATATTATATGAAATAACAGGAAGAGTCATAATGCAAAGGAAAGTTTTACATTTTTTCTTGCGTCAGAAAGGAAGAGGAATTTTTGCTTGCTAGTTAGTCAGCTTCTTATCAAGAATTTGTTTTCCTTGGACAGAGAGAAATAGGAGCTTTGCTACTGGGAGCTAAGTCAGGGAGTTTTGATGGAAATCCTGGAATTCCCCTATTTGATGGATTTCAGGCTTATTTTTGCTTATCAGTAAAACCACAAAGAAGGATATAACCAGCCCCTGGGGATCATGATTTACATAAATTCAAAATGCTATGAAAGAAGGTTGGAGATGAAGCCTCAGTTTGCAGATAAGCCTCCCCTGGCACAGTTCAGGGACAGCTGATCAAGCCTATGAGCAACTCATGGTTCTGCAGTAGTTTGTGTGTGGCCAGAACAGGATTGTGCCAGGGGGGAGATTCCTGGGAGAATGTCGAGCAACAAGACTCCCAGGATCAAGGCCAGCAGGTTCACCAACACTGCCCACTTTGTGGCCAGCAGGTCGAGGCAGGAGATTCTGCCTCTCTATTCCTCTCTGGTGAGACCCCACCTGGAGTGTTGTGTCCAGTTCTGGAGCCCCAACACAAGAAAGACATGGACCTGTTGGAGAGGGGCCAGAAGAGGCCATGAAGATGATCTGAGGGCTGGAACCCCTCTGCTGAGAGCATTGGGGTTGTTCAGACTAGAGAAGAGAAGGCTCCAGAGAGATCTTTTTGCAGTCTTCCAGTATCTGAAGGGGCTACAAGAAAGCTGGGGAGGGACTTTTTACAAGGGCTCATATTGACAGGACAAAGGGTAATGGTTTCAAACTGGAAGAGGAGAGATTTAGAAAGTGGCGTGACACTGGCATAGGTTGCCCAGGGAAGCTGTGGATGCTCCATCTCTGGATGTGTTCATAATCAGGTTGGATGGGACTTTGAACAACCTTGTTTAGTGGGAGGTGTCCCTGCCCATGGCAGGGGTGCTGAAACTAGATGATCTTAAAGGTCCCTTCCAAACCAAACCATTCTATGATTCTATGATACCTGCACTGGAGTGGTGGATGCTCATGGTCAACTCTGAGAAAAAGCAACTGCTGGAAATTCTGCCTCTCCAGCACTCAGCTGTAGGCAGTACATGTCTTGGGACACTTCAAAATATGAAAATGTGTGGCATTTAAGGTCAGGAAAGGTGGTCATACCCTCAACATTGCCCATCAATTGCCAGTCAAAGGGAAGAAAGTAACTACCTTACTGAGAGCAATCCTCTTCACACCTTTTGTCATTTCTGCACATCTCAAGACCATTACTGAGCTCTTCTGACACATTTCAGAGTCCTTTACTCCCCAGAGACCAGCTGGTGGTCATCTTCAGACAGTAATTGTCGTGGAAGCCAAAAGAACCTGAATAATGACATCGCTGTGGTTTCACTGCATTTTTCTGGCTAATGTTCCCTCAAACAGGCACAATGAAGAAGTGTGCAAAGAGGTTCTCCACATCAAATATGTGCTTGCTGAGCTGGCAGTCCTGGGTTTGCTTTCTAAAGATAAAGTAGCCCTTCTTTGTGACAGCACTTACAGGACAGCCCTTTCCTACTTTGCCTTTTTTTCCTTACAAGATGAGACAGCAAACTGGGTTAAATGTAATGGCCAGACTTGCTCAGCTCTTGCAGTGCATCATAGCAGGAGACCAGTAGGATGACAGAGAAAATGAGGTTTCTGGCTTGCGTGGCTTGCTGTCCTCTAATTGTGGCTACCAGTTTACTACCCATGAAGGAACCTTCTTAACAGAATGGCAATGCGACTTATTTACCTCTCACTTGTGGAAAAGTACCCTTTGATTTTCTGTGCTTTGAGGAGGTCCTGGTTGAGTCATCTAAGCAGGGTTTTTTTTTGCCCTTTATCTTTGTTTTTTTTGTGGCCATATTTTTCAAAGAAGGGAGTTCCTATTTAGACACTAAGTATGTGCAAAACCCCAGCAAATTCCACTATAAAACTGGGTATTTGGAAAGAGCTTGACATCAACATCAAAGTGAAAGTCAGTCTTGTTGTTTGGTGGGTCTAGAGAAAAACTGTCTTCTTTGGGACCTGTTATATTGAGAGTGCTAGTTATGGGTGAGCAGCAGTTGAGGTTTAAGCCCATCAGGTTTTCCCACTGACTCATTCTCAAGTCTAGAAACTCAGGTGAAAATTTTTTTTTGTTTGTTTTAATGATGCAGCAAATAATCACAGAATCATGGAATGGTTTAAGTTGGAAGGGACCTTAAAGATCATCTAGTTCCAACCCCCTGCCATAGGCAGGGACATCTTCCACTAGACCAGGTTGTACAAAGTCCCATCCAACCTGGTCTTGAATAATACACCTCAATTTATATATATACCTCAAAATACTTCCATTTAAAATCCTTTCAAGCAAAATAGAAAAACTGTGGAAAGGAACTTTAAGCTCATCTCAAATTTTTACAAAGGGTAAAAGTGAGATAATTATTAACCATTAAAAACAACAAAACCAGGCTGCTGCTGCCCTCAATTCTCCTTTCCCACTTCCTCCAGGACAGATGACTGCACACAGCCAAAGCATACAACTTTTAACATCATACGTGCCAGATAAGAAACTGGTGTCAATATGTGCATAAGGGGTGATGGGGGAGTGGGTCAGACTGAAATCTTTCATAATGCTGAAGTATGAGGGGCAACCATAGCCTGACAGTGAAATACTGACAGTGGCAAGGAGTGGCTTCCACAGGTGCAGGAACTCAGCTGCTTTGCATTTGTAAGCCTTAGGGTGGTAAAATACTGACTTGAAACAAGTGATGTCCCTCAGGGGT
>VYZU01056090.1:0-22625 GCA_013401355.1 Ceyx cyanopectus | reverse complement strand
GAAGGATTTACAGTTCTGCACAGCCAAAGAACAGCTGGGAGACAAACAGACCAATAAGCATTGATGACATTGGTGCAGTCTCTGCCTGAACCAGAGCACCTGTGCTTGGCACCAGGCTGATGCAACACAAACTGCCCTGTACCCCCAGACCTGCACACCTGCCTGGCTTATGTCCTCTCACCAACAGAGATTGACAGTCTCTTGAACAGAGACATTGGTTCAGCTTTTCAATAGTGCCTTTGGAAAGTTCCTGTAAAAACCTCCCCTTAAGGGTGTCATCTGCATGTCACGATGGTAAAAGCTACATCACCCTCTTGGGCTGTTTTTCAGAGAGAGATCACAGAGCTGTTAATGACCGGTCTTGTGGTTCCCGTGTGGGCCAGCAAAGCAGGCTGGAGCTGGTGCAGAGAGACACCAGGAGAGTGAACTCATCATCCGAAAAGCCCCTAAAACTAGACCAAGAAACCAGGGATTAGAAAGCTCTTGAAGTTGTCCTAACTCTGCTTCTGCCAAAGTCCAAAAACAGGACCAAGGGGAACCAACCCACAGCTCAGTTTTTTTATCTCTCTCCCATACCTGCAACATTGAAAAAAACTCATAATAGTTGTTAAAAAAAAAAATCTTTAAAACATATTTTGCATTTATATGAATACGAAAATAATAGCCATGGTATCTGGGTGAATCTAGCAATCTGAAAAATTACAGTAGTGCAACAATGGAAAATGCTTAATACCAAATATTCAGCTATAAATTCAGGATTGTTTTGTTCAGCCAGTAGTATTACATTATCATGTACAGCTCAAGCTGAAAGACAACTGATGTGAATGGAAATGTCTTGAAAAAGTGAACTTAAATCTGTGGACAGAGGTGATAGGATGATAAGTCTTATTCATCCAAATGCAAGTGCTTTCTGAAAGGTATAGAAAGGAAAGCATCAGAGGTTAAAAAAAAGCAAAGGTGAGTGCTGACAAATTAAGATTTGACTTAATTATGAAATGAGTGGCTGTGCTCCATTGTTGAACACTTTCAGAATTTTTTCACATAGAGAAGGATGCTTTCTCTGAGAATAATTAAGACCCCAGATTTGAATAATTACTCTTGCTTTGCTTGTTACCACTGGTATTTCAGATAATTGACATCATCTCCTCTGAAATTACTACTTTGTGGACATAATGGAAGCATGAAAAGAAGACTTCAACACATTAATTGACAGGCAACAGATAGAACCTTGTTAATGGAAAGAAGGCTTTCTTTTAACAGAAGAAGTTGCTTTTAACAATACTGAAACTGAAAGACCAAAAGTGTGTTCAGATCAAAACCTGGAATTAATGTACAAGGAAAGACTATAGAAAAAGGACAAGCACACCTGGAAACTCTCCATAACATATCCTATAAGCTGTCAGAAAGCTTAGTATCCTAAGCCAGATGTTATATCTACCTCTGTGTTTAACACCACTTGAGGATTATTTTTTTTCCATTAATTCAATGAGTTGCCTTTTGCACCCACTTATACTTTTAACATCCACAACATCCTGTAGTAAAAAGACAAAAACTTCCCCATACTGGTTAAGGTCATGCAAGCATTCATTAGAATGCAACTGGTGAAATAGCAAGAGTAGTAAATAATTTTTCCACACTTTTTTTTTTCCTGTCCCTTGCAAAGGTTTGTAGGGTTGTGACANAAAAAAAGGGGACCACCCATTTTTTTTTTTTTTTTTTAAATTCCCAACCTTATCCTTTTATTTAAAAAAAAAAAAAAAAAAAAAGAAGAGGAAAGTGAGAAGAGTGATTTGTTATCCCAGCTGTCTGCAGCTGCCTGCCATGCCTCTGGGTGCCAGTGCTTCAACAGGGACCTCATTGATGCTGTAGCAAAATGCAATCATCAACCAACCCACAGAGCTGTGATGTTCCTGTTCAATGTTTTATATTATAATCTTCAACTACTCATTATCAAATTACTCAGCTACTTTTAAAAAACACTTTAGGTGAGGGACAAATGAGGAGAAGTTCTAGCTGTCTTTACAGATATTTCTGATTACCCACAGAGTTTTCCTACAAGACTGAGCTCTGATTGAACAGCGGAGTGACTGAAATTCAGTCATTCTATGTGCCAAAGCAAAAATGTACCCTTTCACCTCCAGCACTAGGGAACAGTTGGTTTTCATAGAAAACACACAAAAAATCGTGTCCTGCTGATTTGGTTTACTAACTGTGGAACTAAAAATATTCTTTTTGACCCGCCAGAACAGCTGATCTTGTAATTCACTTCAAGATCCAAGTGACCTGCACAAAAAAATGCCTTCTTTGTTTTTCACCTAACCAATCTCAATAAGCCAGTACACTAAACAAGTGGAGAAAATAACTCAGCTGCAGCTGAAGGATACAGTTTGCTCTCACTCTTTTATTGCACATCTGAAAAGAGGAATCTGCTGTTACTTACAATTGGAACCAGATTTTTGCAATGTGCTAATGCAAAATGCATGTAGCAAGTGGGATCTTCTGCCTGCCCATAGGACAGTTGTCAGCCTGTCAACATCTGCACTTAGAAACTAAAGTAGAATTGTTTGCACTCAGATATCTGCCTTTATTTCTCTGTGTATTTTCTGATTTGTACTCTCGGTTAAAAGTCTGAAGTAATCTTAAATAGTATGTCAAATGGGAGGAGTTATTACTCCTTGAGCTTTTCTGAGGATCCTTGAGCTTTTTTAGCTCCATCTTATATCCTTACCACTGAGAACTGGCAGTGAGACAGTGACAGACAACCCCAACTGCAAAACTTACTAAGCAGCATAGAGCTGAAGCCTGAGAAACTGAGGTAGTCAGCACTCCAACAGGGTCAGGAGCAGGGCAGTTGCAAGAAGCATCATCTACAGCATTACCAATGGTGCTGTGATCCTACCTGTCTAGTAAATTCATTGCATAACTAAGTGATGTTAAAGGCTATCCAAGTGCATAATTACATTAGGCTGGAATTAATACACTGTCCAAAGGTCTGGGTCTTCTCCCAAGATGTTGTCATGAGAGCCAGTGGAATATTATTTCTAAAGAGAGGTGATGGAGTAANAGGTATAGAAAGGAAAGCATCAGAGGTTAAAAAAAAGCAAAGGTGAGTGCTGACAAATTAAGATTTGACTTAATTATGAAATGAGTGGCTGTGCTCCATTGTTGAACACTTTCAGAATTTTTTCACATAGAGAAGGATGCTTTCTCTGAGAATAATTAAGACCCCAGATTTGAATAATTACTCTTGCTTTGCTTGTTACCACTGGTATTTCAGATAATTGACATCATCTCCTCTGAAATTACTACTTTGTGGACATAATGGAAGCATGAAAAGAAGACTTCAACACATTAATTGACAGGCAACAGATAGAACCTTGTTAATGGAAAGAAGGCTTTCTTTTAACAGAAGAAGTTGCTTTTAACAATACTGAAACTGAAAGACCAAAAGTGTGTTCAGATCAAAACCTGGAATTAATGTACAAGGAAAGACTATAGAAAAAGGACAAGCACACCTGGAAACTCTCCATAACATATCCTATAAGCTGTCAGAAAGCTTAGTATCCTAAGCCAGATGTTATATCTACCTCTGTGTTTAACACCACTTGAGGATTATTTTTTTTCCATTAATTCAATGAGTTGCCTTTTGCACCCACTTATACTTTTAACATCCACAACATCCTGTAGTAAAAAGACAAAAACTTCCCCATACTGGTTAAGGTCATGCAAGCATTCATTAGAATGCAACTGGTGAAATAGCAAGAGTAGTAAATAATTTTTCCACACTTTTTTTTTTCCTGTCCCTTGCAAAGGTTTGTAGGGTTGTGACATCTTCCCTTCACTCTCTCCTTTTCCATGTTGCAACATGCCAATGTCAGGCACCTTTACCTGAAGGATTTGCTGATCTTGCATGATATTTGCCATTCCCCTACAGAATTCTAAAGAAAATGGGAGCAGCCNGTTTTCCTACAAGACTGAGCTCTGATTGAACAGCGGAGTGACTGAAATTCAGTCATTCTATGTGCCAAAGCAAAAATGTACCCTTTCACCTCCAGCACTAGGGAACAGTTGGTTTTCATAGAAAACACACAAAAAATCGTGTCCTGCTGATTTGGTTTACTAACTGTGGAACTAAAAATATTCTTTTTGACCCGCCAGAACAGCTGATCTTGTAATTCACTTCAAGATCCAAGTGACCTGCACAAAAAAATGCCTTCTTTGTTTTTCACCTAACCAATCTCAATAAGCCAGTACACTAAACAAGTGGAGAAAATAACTCAGCTGCAGCTGAAGGATACAGTTTGCTCTCACTCTTTTATTGCACATCTGAAAAGAGGAATCTGCTGTTACTTACAATTGGAACCAGATTTTTGCAATGTGCTAATGCAAAATGCATGTAGCAAGTGGGATCTTCTGCCTGCCCATAGGACAGTTGTCAGCCTGTCAACATCTGCACTTAGAAACTAAAGTAGAATTGTTTGCACTCAGATATCTGCCTTTATTTCTCTGTGTATTTTCTGATTTGTACTCTCGGTTAAAAGTCTGAAGTAATCTTAAATAGTATGTCAAATGGGAGGAGTTATTACTCCTTGAGCTTTTCTGAGGATCCTTGAGCTTTTTTAGCTCCATCTTATATCCTTACCACTGAGAACTGGCAGTGAGACAGTGACAGACAACCCCAACTGCAAAACTTACTAAGCAGCATAGAGCTGAAGCCTGAGAAACTGAGGTAGTCAGCACTCCAACAGGGTCAGGAGCAGGGCAGTTGCAAGAAGCATCATCTACAGCATTACCAATGGTGCTGTGATCCTACCTGTCTAGTAAATTCATTGCATAACTAAGTGATGTTAAAGGCTATCCAAGTGCATAATTACATTAGGCTGGAATTAATACACTGTCCAAAGGTCTGGGTCTTCTCCCAAGATGTTGTCATGAGAGCCAGTGGAATATTATTTCTAAAGAGAGGTGATGGAGTAAGGCTAAAGTTGTACATCCATACTGATACTGGAGATGCCTTCTTCCTTGGAAACAAACCATTACACTTGCTCAGGTAACAAAACACCTGTTCAACACTTACAGTTAGCAACCATTTTATTCTAGTTCTAGATCTAGGTCTATTTTCTCCACGTGTACTGTACACTGGACCAGCAGAATGCTTTGAGTGCTATCAAGAAATAGAGGTCTTAGAACTACACAAGTAGGAAATCAAAAACCCAAATTGCTGCAATAACAACTGTTGACACAGTACAGTAATGTCCCAGAAGCCAGTTAACTGGCAGCATGCAACCAAACAATTATATAGACTTTGCTGTGAGAGGTTAAGAAATAATCATCCCCTCTGACTAATGCTTGTCTGAACTTTGACCTTCAGTCATGAGATCCTTCTGTTTCTGTCCATTTTTCAGCTGCTGCAGTGCAGTCAACAGCACATCAGAGACTGTCAGAAAAGATGATCCTGACCTGCAAAGCACCAAGTTCTGTAGTATTCAGTTCTATCTAGCTCTTCTAATAAAGTGGCTCATTTTTTTTTAATTTGGTAGAATTCAGTAGTATCATTGACATATGAGATAGACCTCAAAGGGTAATATTTCTGTTTAAACACTTTAAATGCCATGTACAGACTTATCTAGATGCTTGCCTGCATTTTTCTTTGCTGCTTAGGAGAGAAATGCTTAGCTCTATCAGTTTATGGTGGCAGAGAGGAAAAGGAACAGTGCCAAAATGTTTCAAATTGGATCACCATCATGAGCTCTGTTATCTCAAAAGGGAAAAAAAAATTAATCTTGCCTGCAGGTGGGCAAAATTCAGTGCTGCCAAGAAAAATGCAAGTAAAACTGCTTTTACCTCTAAGAAAAGTGTCTCCAGCTGCTGCATTAGGGTACCAAACAAGTTCCACATGTCAGATGAGGAATGCAGTGTGGTGCTGAAAAAAAGAAATGGCAGGAACCATCTGTATTCTTATAAATTCAGCAGTTGCCTAGAGAGTTGCTGCCATTGAAAGAAGCAAGATTACTTCTCTACTATTAATAAGGAAACTTGACAAGACTGAAAAGGCCTTGAAGGAGCTGTCATTAGAGAAGTTTACATTCCATAGCATCTCCCAGCAAAGCAAGTGCAGCACTGAAACTTGTCACCATCCTGTGACTGCCAAAATTTCCAGTAAATAGAACATAGCTCTTGAAGAGGAAAGGGCTGGGATAGTAGCAGATCCACATCTTTTTGAAGCACTACTAGCCACTGTTTGGCTTCACTTCTTATGAGGATGTCAGAGCAGCTCTGTCTGTGAGTAGGGGTATCAAATGTATACTGGGCAGCCCTGCATGAAGCAGCTTTGAAATGTGTACCATGAAATCAGGAAAGACTTGTTCTGCAGCTTTGCTGTCAGCACATGTAAGAAGATCTTCCAAGGCAAGAGCCACCTGTCAGTGTCCACACTCCTCCAGCCAACAGGAAATGCCATGACATGGGAGGAGAAATACAGGATTCAGCGGGGAAATCTGCAGCAAGTGCAAGACACAGCACTTTGCATTTCTAGATACATATTTGATCGTGGATGTGTGAGAAAAGCAAAGAGGGCTGTTGTCACATTCAATGAACTCTGGGGCTTTCACCAGTGTATCACAAAAGCATATGAACCTCTGCATGTGGAGTGGCATGGAGGTGGATATGCCAAGCAGCTCATTAGTGTAATGCTGGTGCATTGCTTATTGTTAAGATGCCAGTTCCCATTTTGAGCCTGCAGGGTACGTAAAGGGCGAGTAAACAGTTAATAACTATCATTCCTTGAATTGAGTGGCTGGATCTGTGCTGAACTTTTAAATCTTTTATAGCTGTGATATTTCAGAGTCCTAAAAATGAATCAGAACATCTGACAGGTATGCCGTGAAGTTCCATATACACACTTTGCCAAGATTTAGCACTAAGCATTTACCTTCTGATATGCTGACAAAGGGAAAATGGTTTATGCAGAGGTCTGTGGGCTGTTTTGCACCTAAAAGAAACTGGTAAAAGTGGGCTTTTTACTGTTTCTTTTCTCACAGAGAAAAATTCAATTGAAATACATCTAGCAGCTTCCCAGTACCACCACAAGCAAAAGGTTACTTCATCAATAAAATAATGTCGGTGCTCAAAGGTTTAATATACACATTTAATGAGGATGTGGTGATCAAGGTCAAGATTGAAATACAGTCAGCAGTGTCCCAAACATTAAACTAATTCTCTATACTTACATTGCCTGGTTCATCTCAAACCTCCTTGCTCTCTGAACAATCAGGGAGCAGCTAACCAGCCTGAATTACAGCTACAATTGCAATGCAGCCCTTTTGCGGCATCTCCTTACCATCCTGCAGTAAAACTGCATGCTTTTGTTGATCAGAAGATCATGTATTTCCTGGAAGAAGTAGCAAATTTTCCAAGGAATTTCTCATTTTTCCAGAGCCAAAGAAAAATGAGGATGTAATGTTTCATTTTGAAATAAAACAACACTGCTGCTTAGGTTTATGCCTTTAGGTTTACAGATTCCCAAGGCTGTGTCTGAATCTGTTACTGATATCTCCTGTGTTTTCTGGACTGTTGCTCACTGTCCTGTTTGCCATACCCACATACAGATGCTATAAGCTTTGTTTTTCCTGTATTGAACCTTGCCTAACAGGCAGTTGCTGGCACCTCCACATTGCCAAAGCAGTGGGGACCACAATTGTTTTCAAGACCTGGGTGGGTAATGCCCTAAGCAACTTGGTCTGACCTTGTGGCTGACCCTGCTTTGAGAGGAGGTTGGACTAGAGATGTCCTAAAGTCCTTTGCAGCCTGAGTTACCCATGATCTTGCCTACTGCTGAGGTGTGCAGCCTATTATGCTGGAACTTAAGCAAGGATATAAGGAAAGGTATATGAAAGGTATCTGCTGCAGCGTGGATTTTCTTTCTGAAGGATTTTNAAAAAAAAAAAAAAAAAAGGTAGAAGAAAGGAGAGGAGAGACTAAATTTCAAACTTGAGTTTGAGGAAGCTTCTGTCTCTGGAAAATATTTGCATTAAAATTGCTCATCCGATCTGAAACTTCCTCTCTCAGTGACATTTCAGCAGTTCACTGCAATGAGTGTCAGAGACCATATNAAAAAAAAAAAAAGGTAGAAGAAAGGAGAGGAGAGACTAAATTTCAAACTTGAGTTTGAGGAAGCTTCTGTCTCTGGAAAATATTTGCATTAAAATTGCTCATCCGATCTGAAACTTCCTCTCTCAGTGACATTTCAGCAGTTCACTGCAATGAGTGTCAGAGACCATATTATGTGTTATGCCTCACTGAGGGATTCTTGATACAAAGCATCTTAGAACATATAGCAAAATCTTCCAACACTGTCATGTCCATCTCACCATCATACAAATATTACTGATACGCAGAGCTGCTGCAGCTCTTAAATGTTGGTTTCCTACCACTGCATTTTGCAATCTCCTCCTAGAAGTTTCCAGTTTCCCTTTTTTCAGCTGTCAGTCTTTGAAATTTGACAAAAGAAAAGACATGTGGCCACTATGTCCCTTTCTTTTACTGTACATATAGCTTGTGTATGTGTATATAAAAAGGCAAGAGCCACCTGTCAGTGTCCACACTCCTCCAGCCAACAGGAAATGCCATGACATGGGAGGAGAAATACAGGATTCAGCGGGGAAATCTGCAGCAAGTGCAAGACACAGCACTTTGCATTTCTAGATACATATTTGATCGTGGATGTGTGAGAAAAGCAAAGAGGGCTGTTGTCACATTCAATGAACTCTGGGGCTTTCACCAGTGTATCACAAAAGCATATGAACCTCTGCATGTGGAGTGGCATGGAGGTGGATATGCCAAGCAGCTCATTAGTGTAATGCTGGTGCATTGCTTATTGTTAAGATGCCAGTTCCCATTTTGAGCCTGCAGGGTACGTAAAGGGCGAGTAAACAGTTAATAACTATCATTCCTTGAATTGAGTGGCTGGATCTGTGCTGAACTTTTAAATCTTTTATAGCTGTGATATTTCAGAGTCCTAAAAATGAATCAGAACATCTGACAGGTATGCCGTGAAGTTCCATATACACACTTTGCCAAGATTTAGCACTAAGCATTTACCTTCTGATATGCTGACAAAGGGAAAATGGTTTATGCAGAGGTCTGTGGGCTGTTTTGCACCTAAAAGAAACTGGTAAAAGTGGGCTTTTTACTGTTTCTTTTCTCACAGAGAAAAATTCAATTGAAATACATCTAGCAGCTTCCCAGTACCACCACAAGCAAAAGGTTACTTCATCAATAAAATAATGTCGGTGCTCAAAGGTTTAATATACACATTTAATGAGGATGTGGTGATCAAGGTCAAGATTGAAATACAGTCAGCAGTGTCCCAAACATTAAACTAATTCTCTATACTTACATTGCCTGGTTCATCTCAAACCTCCTTGCTCTCTGAACAATCAGGGAGCAGCTAACCAGCCTGAATTACAGCTACAATTGCAATGCAGCCCTTTTGCGGCATCTCCTTACCATCCTGCAGTAAAACTGCATGCTTTTGTTGATCAGAAGATCATGTATTTCCTGGAAGAAGTAGCAAATTTTCCAAGGAATTTCTCATTTTTCCAGAGCCAAAGAAAAATGAGGATGTAATGTTTCATTTTGAAATAAAACAACACTGCTGCTTAGGTTTATGCCTTTAGGTTTACAGATTCCCAAGGCTGTGTCTGAATCTGTTACTGATATCTCCTGTGTTTTCTGGACTGTTGCTCACTGTCCTGTTTGCCATACCCACATACAGATGCTATAAGCTTTGTTTTTCCTGTATTGAACCTTGCCTAACAGGCAGTTGCTGGCACCTCCACATTGCCAAAGCAGTGGGGACCACAATTGTTTTCAAGACCTGGGTGGGTAATGCCCTAAGCAACTTGGTCTGACCTTGTGGCTGACCCTGCTTTGAGAGGAGGTTGGACTAGAGATGTCCTAAAGTCCTTTGCAGCCTGAGTTACCCATGATCTTGCCTACTGCTGAGGTGTGCAGCCTATTATGCTGGAACTTAAGCAAGGATATAAGGAAAGGTATATGAAAGGTATCTGCTGCAGCGTGGATTTTCTTTCTGAAGGATTTTGAGGAAGAACATTTTCCAGAATTTGCTGCTTCAAAGGGTAACTTTTAAAATATTCTCAGGACAGTAGATTTATTTTTTTTTTCACTTAATTCCTCTCTAGAATATTATCACATACAGACCAGGAACTGCTGGCAAAGATGCAGGTGCATTGTGCCAAGACTGTGTGGGCTCTTTTTCCACACATATGCTATGGATGTGTTTTTGTGATGTGCTATTGAGAAGCCCCGAACCTCATCTAGACATCTCCAGCTGCACCCCAAGCTCCATTGCTGCAGTATGAGCCCTTCTTTCTTTCATCAAACAAAGATATTCTGAGACTGAGACAGACATTTCTCAAGTCCATATGCAAAAGAAGTACCCATTTAAAAAAAAAATTCACAACAAAAATCTGGCAGAGAAAAAAATAAGTATTTCTGCCCCTTCCTTTATTTGAGTAAATGTAAACAGAGAAGCAATTAAAAAAGGCTTAACTTAAATTGGTTTTCCAGATGAACAATGGTTTGTATAGCAGTGATTGCATATATAACATTTATCCTTTGGGTTAATGATACTCTCTTCCAATTCTCTTTAATCCTGTTACTAAGTCAATAAATATTTCTCTTTTTTCCCAACAGTCTTCTCCAGCATTGTTTAGAAGAAAAAAAAAAAAAAAAAAAAAGGAAAAAGAAAGGAGAGGAGAAACAAAATTTCNAAAAGACATGTGGCCACTATGTCCCTTTCTTTTACTGTACATATAGCTTGTGTATGTGTATATAAATACACACACATATATATCCATTATCTTGATCATGCAAATATATATACAAATATATTAGCTCTTCTTTTCAAAGCTACTTGTGATACTCTAATTATGTAAAAAATTAATTCAAGTCCATTTATAGCCATGATTACAGCACATAATCTATCCAAAGACAACTTGATGGATTTGACATAAAAAATCTGATCTCTTTTATCTTAAAGATTTTGATGTGTTTCTGGTTCCCCCTCTATGTAACTCTTTTAAAAAATTTATATCCAAAACATCACACTCAACTTTTTGCACATTTTCTATGAATATCTCTGTTAGAATACCATCAGAACACAATCTGGTTTTGTTACGCCCATTGACAATCAACAAAGCTTTTTTTGTTCCTTGAACTGTGCTTATCAGCTAAACCACAAGTGGGAAGCACAACAAATGCTTCAGAACAATGCCATCAGATACAGAAACTTTGTGATTACTCCTGTCCAACCAGCTCTTTATGAAAACTGCAGGTTGCAAAAGATTAAAATTCTGCCTTGACTGGGTTCATTTTTTAATAAAGAGGGGGAAAGGGGGCAGGGAGCCTTGGGAGGATCAGAAGAACAGATTAGCTGTCTACAGAAACACTAGTTATGTATCATTAACTCCACTGAAGCTATTCATAGTTAAAGCAGAAAAATGCCCAAGTTGACATTCCTTCCTCCCATGCTGTCAGGGGGGGGGCCAGAGACAAGATTTTCCACTTCATCTCCCAGTTCCCTTTTATACACAGGCTCTCAGCAAACTGCTCATGTTTCCACAACAGAGACCTTGAACCTTCAAAGCTATCAACAGAGACAGACCCTTATCCCTGATCAATATGGCTCAGCACAGAGGCTGCCCACACATATCTCTTTGCAGGACTGGGACTTATGTTTTCAATGACTGAATTTATTTTTCATAAAAGGGCAGAATGTCACTGCAATTGAAGTCTGCAAAGTGAGCTAAAAGTATCATTTTCATAGAACAATAAGAACGAATAGATGCATTCTTTAGAGAGTCAGTCATTAATGTGACAGAAAAATATCAGCTGTACACCTACCCCTCAATCCTTTTCTGCGTAGCTAATGGCAGAGGAGGTTAATTTTCTCCAGAAGAGAGAGGTCTGCATAAAATCCAGGATGAATATCAACAAGCATGACCTAAAGGAGAAAAAGCTAAATTAGTTCATTTTTCAAATAATCATAGAATCATTGAATCATCCAGGTTGGAAAAGATCTTTAAGATCACTGAGCCCAACCATTAACCTACTCGATATCAAGTCCACCACTAAATCATAACCCCAAGCACCACATTCATGGGTCATTTAAACACATTCAGGGATGGCGACTCAACCTCCTCCCTGGGAAGCCTGGTCCGATGCCCGACAACCCTTTCAGTGAAAAAAAATCCCATAATGTCCAGTTTAAACCTCCCCTGGTGCAGCCTGAGGCCATTCCTTCTTTTTCTGCCACTAGTTACTTCTGAGAAGATACCAACATCTACCTATACAACCTCCTTTCAGGTAGTTGTAGAGAGTGACAAAGTCTCCCCTCAGCTCCCTTTTCTTCAGACTAAGTAACCCTCAGCTACTCCTCATAGGACTTGTTCTCCAGGCCCTTCACCAGCTTAGGTGCTCATCTCTGGACCTGCCCAGCACTTCAATGTCTTCCTTGTATTGAGGTGCCCAAAACTGAACACAGTATTCCAGGTGTGGCCTCACCAGTGCTGAGGATGGAGACACAATCACCTCCCTGGTCCTGCTGGCCACACTATTTCTAATACAAGCCAGGATGCCTTTTTTGCTTTCTTTGCCATGTGGGCACAATGCTGGCTCATATTCAGATGTTTGTCAATCAGCATCCCCAGGTCCTTTTCTGCTGGACAGCTTTCCAGCCACTCTTCCCCAAGCCTGTAGTGTTGCCTGGGGTTTTGTGGCCCAAAGACAGGACCTGTCACTTGGGGCCTTGTTGAAGCTCATACAACTGACCTTGGCCCATTGATCCAGTACCATCTGAAGAGCCTTCCTACCTAAATAATGCTAAGTACTGATGAAGGACAAGAATATTGTGCAATTCAGAGCATGAGTAGAAGGCAACAAAATAGAAATTAGCTTGAAAATAAGACATCCATGAGGAGAATCACTCATTCTGTGTACATCGAGGAGAACTGGAAAACATAAAAAACATGACCCTGATGGAAAGTAACATTGGCAGGTAGAAGCTAGATACAACTTAAATGCTTAAAAAAAAAATGCTTAAGACCAAAGCTACTTGGTTGGAAAGCTCTCATCAACTTTTTTCTAAAATACTTTTTTTAAGAGCAGAGCCTAGCAGAGCCTGTGTGCATATCTCCACTGGCTGCACAACCAAAGGCAAGACTGTTGTTTCAGTTCAGAACTGCCTCCAAGCTCCATCACAAAGCCCATCTAATTATGTCTTTTAGATGTCAGATACCATTTGTTTAAGGGCACCAGATAATTTTTCTTATTACTACAGGGATCCTGCAGTTTTGCTGTGTGGCACCTCACTCCTCTAAGGCAAGTCTCTACCCAACACATAGTGATGCACAGTGGGTTTTTAGAAGATCAAAGTGTCATTTTTTAGAAATAAGAAAATGGTAAGTTCATGATGTTCCCATGATGTTTTTCTTTCAAGTCATTCAGCTTCCAAGGGTATGCTGACACTTTGTATTCAAGGAAGATGTAAACTTGTTCTGGTGAGGGTGCTGATAGAAGGACTGCCTCCCACAGAGGAGTTGCCTGTATTAAATATGTATAGGCTGACTAAACAAGATCCATAGGGAATATTAAAGTGTTTTAATAACTGGAGTGTAAGGACAAAGAGGGAGGAATGTAGGTGCATATTAATGGCAAAACCAAAATGAAATAATATGATAAAACATCTTTGACATATGCATGCTTGTGACTGGATGTTAATATTAGACCTGAAGATAGCCAGCAGGGAAAAATTCTGCATAGACTAAGAAATGCTATGAAAGCACAGGGAACTGTAACTTATTCTTCTCAAATTCTTTCTCTATGATTGTATTTACAAATCTAATGTAAGATTCAAAGACCACTACCATAATTCAGTTGGTCAGATATGATTTATGAAACATCGACAACTGTGAATATACCCTAATATGAAGCAAGCCAGAGCATGTCTCTGCTGCATCATTTGTACTGAAAGCCTGATGATCATAGAATGTTACAGTTGGAAGGGACCTCTAGAGATCATAAAGTCCAACCCCCCTGCCAGAGCAGGATCATGGGGGAGGGAAACATAGGGTCAGTATCCACATGGTAGGAAAGAAATGCAAATCAAATGCATTCATGTTGCCTACTCAGCAAGGCCACTCTTCGTCTTTTGCTTCATGAAAAATCACTCAGTGCTGATTATCTACAGCATTGATTATCCTGACTACAGGCAGACTGTTTAAAGCTGAATGAATGAGAATAGAACTCCTAAAAAGGGCCAGAGACAGCAAGCAAATCTCTCTCCTCAGCTCTTGGAGACACAAGTGTCTCTCTATGTGACACATACACAGCATGACATACCATCACATATGAGCAGGACATGGGGCTCAGACAAGATAATATTTCTGTTCTTATTACCTAGGAAGTCAGATTTTTCCCATCTGCTATGTCAGATGGAGGTTGTTCGATCTAAAGGTGGAGTCGGGTCTAGTCCCTCTAGTGCCTTTAGGAGAGGTATCAATAAAATTCTGGTACAGACTCCTTGCAAAGCCCATGTTTCCTCCTTGGGGACAGAAAACTCTGCCCTCCACACACATGCACACAGTCTCATATGTGAAACAGGGAACCATTCACCAGTTAAATTGAATGCTGGGATCCATGGCAGAAACAAATGGCACATGTATCTCTTATGCCCATCACTGGATCCTTGAGCCTACAAGGCTCAAGCACCCATCATTTGCAGGACTGCACAGGATGGAATGTCTTGGCCTTTAAAGACAAGCAGCACTGAGAGGTCACTGTGGATACAGAAAATTTCTTACACATTTGTTCTTGCATGGTGGAGAGACACATCTCTTCAATAACTCCACATTGCTGTCATGAGTATAAAAAGACATTCTCAGTATCCAAGCAAATGCAATAATGGTGTGAGCCAGCCCCAGACATGCCAGACCAAGCAGGAATACCATCCATCTTAATTTAATTTTAGGTATTACAGACAGGAAATTTTCTTAACTTTTATTTCTCCTCATTATAATTAAGCACAAAAACCTCCAGTAAACCTGGTTAGATGTTACTATGAAGCTTTCCCAGTACAGTATATGTTAATCTTTTTAAAAATGGCCTTGAGCTCACTGTAGAGTATGAGAAGATTTGGGGTTTGATTTTTTTTTTCTTAATGAAGAAATGCAGATGATCTCCTTCCAAGTAGAGATCAATCTTCTTTAAAGAAATTCTGTATTGGATTGTTCCCTCTTTTTGCTTAGTTTCCCTTTGAAATAAGTATCTTCATTTGAGTGTTATTCCAGTGATTCACATTAGAACTACAACTCAATAAGATGGGAAAAGGCAGAGACTTTCATATAAAGGTAAAAAAAAAAAAAAAAATAAAAAAATTGTTGTGTTCTCACTAGTAAAAAGAAAAGGAAGAAATTTCTGCAGAAAAAAAGACAAACGCATGTCTTTACTATTGGCCTTATCCCTCCCTTATAGGAAACGATGCTTATTCAAAAGACCTAAAGAACTCTTTCAGCATCGCTTCTAGACAGTGCCTCACTCCTACCCCCAGAAGCATTCCTCAGCTACTGATGCAGGTTTCTGACTTTCCTTTTCTGACAGGTTCTGGGGAGTTTCACCTGAGCAACATCAAAGAAACAAGGGCTCCTACAGACAAAAAAACACTACAGAACATGATAGTTTGGCTCAAAGATGACAATTAAATAGCTTGCGTAGAATCTTCCCTATCCTGGGCAACTAGTATTTCTCATTACAAACTCATTATCCATTCACACCTTTGCCTCAGTATTTGTGTGTGTGTTTGTGTGTGTGTGTGTGTCTGGATTATGTGCAATTCATCAGGCATTGGTGGAGTTCCTAAACATCCCATACTAACTAATCAGACAAGATGGCAGAAAACAGGGGGGCTTTTTGGTTGGTTTGGGTTTTTTTTCCTGAGGTTTTTCCATCACTAACTACATCTTCAGTGCCCAGAATAAAGATATAAACATGCAGTAGCAATCCAGAATTCACTTTCTCTATTTGCTATATATGGAAGACTTATAAAATGTATAGAAATAGGTGGTCTTATGTTAAACTGAACCAGGTAGGTGTTGAAATGACTATGGTCTGTGTATGATTCTGTCTCTTCGTGGTAAGAACATTCCCAGCAAACTGTCATTGCTGTATGTAAGGGTCTATCTTCCCTGAATGCCAGACGGAGTCTTTGCACAGACCTGCCTGCAGCACAAGCATGAGCAGCCTGGAGCGATCCCTGCAGACACAGCTCCTGCCTTTCCTGCCGCTAGTGCAGCGCCGCAAGCAAGGGGCAGCCAGGGACCCATCTGTAACACACCCTCAGCCCCGTTTGCAGACAATTTTCTGTAAGAGTAGCCTCAGAGATGAAGGGTTTGCCTTTGGACACAACAGCTTCCCAAGCAAGGCTGAGCTGTGTCCACCTGCCTGCCTCTTCAAACCATCTCTGACTTTCCTGGCTGCTGCTTGGCTGGACCCAGGGTTCTGCTTCCCTTACTGCAGTGCTTGCCATTTTCAGCAGCTCTGCACTCTCCTCACCAGCCTCTTTGTCCTGATATGCTTGAAGCCAATTTCATTATGCAACTTTCCAAAGCTCTTGGGCAATCTGCTTTTATTCTCCCACTTTCCTTTCCTTATCAGTATTTATACTCTTAACTCCAGTACCTCATTCTTTACACATGGCATGTCCCTCTTTCTAATGCTTGATTACTTTTTGCACTCACTTATTCAGAGTGACCTTTTTCACTCCTAGTGTATTTATCGCTAGATGGCTCTCATAACCCCTGGGCATATTGTCATTTATCTTTCAACCCGTTCAATTCCCTCCCCATCCAATTCAACTCTATTTAGTATCCCTTTTGTTCCTCTAGATATTGTGCTGCTGAAAGAAAAGCATTTTAAATACTAAAATAAATATTTTTTGCCTTCCTGCTTCCCCACTGTTATGTTTCCAGCAGTTGCATTTTCACAGAAAAAGAGCAGTCAGATGCTTTCAGTATGAATGACTTAAATATTAGATTGAGGAAAACAGCAGCAAGACAGGAATTGGAGAATGACATAGCAGAGGGGTAGGGAGGACAACATGGCTGCTACATTTGCCATCCAGCTGCCAATGCAGTAAATGGCACAGAAATGTCAAATACTGTCAAGTCACGACATTCTCCTGTCTTATCTTCCTCAGGAGAAACCTAAGTCAAGAATGGATATGTTCTAGAGAGAATTTACACACTAATTCTGGATCTTAAAAACCTATGATGGTTTTGAAGTAAAGCTTCACAAAGTGGTATATTCTTCAAATACAGTCCTTATTTCTCCTTTCATTCATTATAAAGGGAATTGGTCAGACCCTAAACTGGAAACCATTTTGTTCACTTTGTTAATGCTGCTTGTGCTATTTACATCTAGCTAAATCTGTTACTAACATACTGTCTTCAAAGACACTTCACAAAAAATGGACTAGATTTTTTTATTGTGATGGACAAACATTTTTTGCACCACAAACAGAACCACAGAACCAAACTTGGCAGTTTTAGTACCTTTGGTATTTTTCTGGCCATGAGAGACAGTCGGTTTGAATCCCATTTGCAAAGGCTGACTACAGGATGGACTCCAAGAGCTCCCTTGTAAAATAAGTCAGATCAAATTTGCCTCTATTCTGTACAGAAAGGTAATTAAATCACCTTTTCTTCCTGCTTTAAGATATAATATAACCTGAACAGTTCAGTTACTAAGGATTTTCCTGCTCAACCAAGATGACAACTGCAAAATGCAAGCTATGACTGGGAATAAAGTATGCATCAGCTGTGTTGACAGAACTGTACTGCAATAACCCATCCAGTGCACAGAAAGTGTATTTTCAGCATTGGTAAATGGCACAGTCTCAAAATATCCATCAGCCTGAATGCACTGTTATGTATTTACTTAAGGAAGTTTAATTCCTGAAAGCAAGCCTTAAAATTAAGACATATAGTAAAACGGACAAACTTGCATAGTGACTGACATCCATCACCAGGATTTTAGTCTATTAGGATGAAAACGTAAGGCTCAGTGGAGAACATACCCACATTTCAACAACTGAGTAGGTCAAGAAATAGTTCTGTTGTTCTCTACCTAGAAAAACAGCTGTGCCTAAATCTATGTGGTGGTTTGTTGCCAGAAAACATTATTACGAAGCAAACAAGGCAATCCAGAAGTTCTACCACACTACAGGTCTCCCTTTCCATTTCCAGAGGTGAAGAAGGCACTTCACCTTCTCCCAGCCCTGGCTGCAGAGCTTGTAATCGCTTCCTTCCCACAGGCAATGTCTGGGAGCCTTTCTAAGCTTAAATTAAGCAACATAGGTTAGTGTAAGCCTCCAGTGTTGTTCTTTTCTGTTTCTGCTGTGCTGATGCTAGATGAACTTCACAAAATATTGAGTCCTGAATTTAGTATTCCAGCCTTGTGCGCACCTTTCAGAACTATTGTTTTGGACTGCCTGCAAACTCAGGAATGCACCAGTTTGCCATTACATTAATCTCAAAAAGTTTTTCTTGTAACTGATAGAAAATTGTATTTTATTATGAAAATAAGTTTAAATCTAATCTGAGCCAGGGCTTTAAGCAAAAGCATGTAGTATCTGTGGTTTCACCAGCAGAGACATCTTTGTCACACACATGCAGCAGCAAAACCCATGATTGTTAGCCCTCTTTTCCTGCTCTTACCCTAATATAAATTTCACTATAATTTGAGAGCAAAAAAGCCGCAAACAGGAATTCACATGACATTTGCATAAAGCACAACAAATGATGACAAGCTACAGGCTTTGTTAGACTGCAGTTCTGGATGAAATATTTCAGCAGCCCTATAAATACATTTATTTGTAATTTTTTGCCATTCTCATTAAATTAGCACTTTACCTATATCATATATTTGGATGGGACCAGAAGTGTTTAAGTCTTGTGTTTCAATGTCTAAAATAATACAGTGCAAGCAAAGTATCAGTGTAAAATAATGAAATATTAATAACCTGTTTGGAAACTATGATTGAGTCAGCACTGCACTCATCCACCGAGTTACATGCAAAGAATCTGGCATCCTCAAATGAACTTCTTTCATTCCTGAGGATGTCCTGACTTGTCTTTTGGAGACAGAAATTATATCCCATCAACATTCATTGCTTTTGATCATCATGTGATGAGGTAGGTTAGCCTAATGGAACAAATGGGGAAAAAAACCCATGCTTCTCCTTTTCTTTGGTTTTTCATTTTCTCTGTGATTTTCATAAACCTTCTAACTCTATCCAACTAGGACCTTCCCTTTATTTGACTATTGCCTTATTTCTAGAGGGAAAAATCCCACATGTGTAACAGAGAAGAAACAAGAAACACTATTAAAAAGTGGTTCCTCAAAGTCAAAAAAGGTAACTAAATTTAGGAGCCTGTGTGAGTGACACTGTTTTAGCTGCACCTAAAACCAGCCATTGCTCTGTGAACTCAGGAACAGCTGGTTAGATCAAATCTTTGAGGTACCTTAAATGAAGATGCAGGAGTCCAACAGAAGCTGACTCCTGGGCTATCAATACCTATAGTTCAGAGTCACTGCCACACACCTGACAAGCCTTCATGCTCTGATGTGATATATTTCCCACAACAGTAAAAAAAATGTTCATAAGGATCAAGGGTGGCAGGTGCATGGGTACAAGGACAGTGGCAAAGAAATGGTTAAACCAGGATTTGAAGCAATTCAAGATTTGAGAGTTGGAGGAATTTCAAATATGTTTTAAATGTAAACTTACTTAGGAATTCCCAGATTAATTTTTATAGGTTGAATTATTTAGAAAATACCATTTCCTCTCAAGGATTTTTCCTTTAGGTAATTGATAAATATTTATAACCCAGACTCCCTCTTAATGAAGATTTTTGCCTGGGAATAACAATTAAGAGTCTTTGTCAAAATCCCAAGTTGAAAATAACTGTCATTCAGATGTTATTGTTTTTGAGTATGTGTAAAATACTGCCTTCCAAGATCCAAGGAAAAATCTTTGTTGGCATGTTGTTTGAAACAATGCCTAACTAAATGTGAAGGGGTTTGTCTTAACAGCATACCAATGAGGTGTAGCTGGCAATCAGGTGTGACTTGTTTAACAAATTAACAATATGTTTCTCTAATAGGAAATTTGTTGCTCCATATTCAGCATTGAAGATTTGCAGGTACTTTAAAAAAAATCTACAGAGACTTTCAACATAATTAAAGTTAAATTTACTTTGAAATTCATGACGGCCATATAAAAGCAAACTGGCAATATTGTACATCTGGAAAATCACACTTTCATGAAATTCTTTAAGCCTTTTGTTAGGGGTAACTCATTTACACCTAAAAAAGAGATAATTAATCAAACTATCAGTAACGGTTATATCTAATTAATCTTAACTTTATTATCATTTGATTTGAAAAAATTTACAAAGATAAGATGAAGAGGAATTTGAGGTAATACAGATAATTATCATTCATTCCATGTTAAGGTACTGCTGCGTTCCTGTTTGTTAATTCCACAAATTACTGCGGCATTTACCAGCGTGCTGTGAGTGGCCATTTCTGAACAGGTTTTGTCTAATCATAGAATCCTATGTATGCTTACCCAGCTAACTAAACAGATGCCTCTCTCCCCTCACTCCAAGTAACAGAGATGTGATGACTTCTGTGTCAACAGGTAACCTGTTTCCATAGCCTGCATCTGCTCCAAAGTATTGCAAAGCTGCAGAAATATTTGATGAAGTACTGCAGACTGGAAGAACTTTTCATGGAGTTGTTACTTCACAAGTCCTTAAAAATGCTTTCATTTTTCTTGCGACTGCTGTTTTATCTCTAAACATCTATATGTTATTGAAAGATACATAAAAACATCTTTTTTTAGTAAATATTGACATCATATGGTATACATCTAAACATGTTAAAAAAAAAAAATAGTGAAAGTTTTATGAAAACGCACCCATAAACTTTAATTTCCAAAACTACCAGTGTTAGATTTAATTTTTTTTCTTAGCAAAACTATTGATTCAAATGGATGTAGATCTCTTAAAAAAAAAAAAAGACACCACCAATTCAACTCAGTTTTTTATAGATAGACAATAAAGTTTATAAAAATTCTTTGAAAATATACACATTATGGAGAAATGAATAATCAAACAAAACTGAAGGGAACCCCTGTTTTGGAGCCCATCATCATGATGGACCTGCAGGGGAGGAGAGGACTTTTCCTTAAGTAGTCTAAATGCATCCTCTACAGAATAGGAAAGTCTTATAGATGTATTTCTATTAGTGATGATTTTACTTTTGTTATCCTTTACATGGAAAATCACAGACTAGTAAAGGAATTCAGCCCCTCCTCTGAGCTGTCTGGGTTTTTTTCCCAGATGACTTCTGTGTCCAAATCTCCTAAGCAACAAGCCAGCTACAAGCCAGTCCCTTGAGAGACTTTTCTCACCCTAAATTTATTTATTGTCTACAGTATGATAGTTTTTAATGAGGTATGTCCTAAATGCTCCTTTCCATTACTGAACAGGAACTGTCCCTTTCCTCCTTTCACCCTCTTTGGGATATCCCACTCTCCTTATCATATTGATTCCTTTTATGTTTCCCCATAATACGTCTCCTCATTGCTCTTTAAATCTTTTCTCTCTGGTATCACTACAAGGACCAGGCTCATCTCAATTTAGAATAGGTGAAGCTTTAATGATCAGCTAAAAAAAGATCCCTGTGTTAAAGGTGATAAAAATGGGATGAGTTAATCCCAGCACAGTTGATCAGAACAGGCCACAACATTATCAGCATGGCAGCCTGCTTTCCCCTTTTAGTAATATTTAACATGTTATGTTTAGTGTACCTTGAAGAATATTGTAAGTCACAGTGCACTTAATAATAGCCTTGTTTTATGTGGATGTTTTTTGTCAGAGGAGAGTGAAAGATCATATAATTACCTCATTGGCCCAGAACCAAACACTTGCAGGAAAAAAAAAAGTAGGAAGAGTGGCCAATTCTTAATTTTTAAACAAAAAAAGAAGAAATTAATACTTATCAGACATTTGAATAAAAGTTACATGAATTTGCTATTGAAATCAATCAAGGTTGAAGATTTCTTAGCATTTAGGATACAATATGAATACATAATAAATCACAAAATGCATGCAACAAAATGCACATTTTTCTTTCTTTTAAGTCAGCTTTCTTCAATTTGAGTTTTTATATTCTTTTCAAAGCTAATTTTTAAAGCCAAATTCCATGACAGTGAAAGCAGCATGGACTGAAACCAAAACATTTACGTCCTATCATAAAGTCAAAGACAATGTACCACATTCTCCTGTTTCTGATTCCAGCAATGAGTGCTGAAAGTTTACGGGGGCATAGCATAGAAGAATAACCAGCAGTATAAATAACAAGGTAATATTTAGGTGCACTCCTTCCTGTATTTAACCTATGCACACAGAGTGAAACTCTGAAACTATTTGAAATATTTTTTATAAGAAAAGATAATTTAATTTTTTTCTTCTGTGAAAACC
>VYZU01056022.1:0-16493 GCA_013401355.1 Ceyx cyanopectus | reverse complement strand
GGTCCTGAGATCTCACACAGATGAGATTTTTTCTTTGAAAGTGACTGCACATCACTTTCTTCCAGCAGACCAACAGCATCACTGCTGTGCTGTCCCTTCTTGGGTTAACTCTGTCTAAAATAGAAGCATAGGGACAGATATGACCCATGGTTTGAAGGACCTTTCCCTTTGCCACATCAGTGATCATGTCCTAGGTGTCTGAGTCATTCAGCAGACAGAAAAGTCCCAAGCAGGAAATTTGCTGATGCATCTACCAGTAAAGGATGTCACTCACCCAAGAGGCATTTCACAGAAAGCCTCTATGAGGACATATATTGTATGCCTCTGAGTTTGAAATCATTCTCCCTAGCTTGTTGGCTGTCCAACTCTGTCCTTACCCTGGCCTTCTTCAGGGGTACCCCTTGTCACGTACCCTTCAGGAAAACCTGTACAAGAGGAAAATGTGAGACCACTGGAAATGACAACTATATTTATAGTCAGAAGGGGCAATTGGTGGAAGATGTCCTTGTGGGAAAAGAACCAGTCCATACCATTGGCTGTCTAGTGACACATATGATACCTGATAATGATACAGATCTCCTTGGGAAGTGGGACTGGGACAGTCTGGGACCTTGCTGGCAGATGGGTTTTTGTGGAACACAGCATGTTGAGCAGATTTTGACCGAGTGCAAGCTGGTATCTCTGAGCTCTGCCTGATTCCCTGCTGGCATATCTGCCCACCCAGCTCTGAGGCAACCACAACTCCCAGACCTCCTGCACTCCTCAGGCACTTCTAGAGCAGCTGTCAGAAAGCAGTGGCTTCCAGGTTTGCAGGAAGCTGTGAAGAGTTTGGTTTCAGAACCAGCTAGCTGTTTGGACTGCAGGTGTTTCCAAAACATCTCAGTAGCTTTCCTTCTGTAAAATTTTCAAAGTTTCTGTGTCAGTCCAGCTCAGAATAGACATTTTCCTCTCCTCTTTTCAGGGAGAGCACTTCTGCTAAGTGATGCTGCTGCTGAAAAGTTGAAGTTTTGAGGGCATGTGTCTGACTCCAAAACATTGTTCTGTTCTCCTTTTCCCATCCTGGCATGTCTTCCACAGGAGATGGAGGCAGATGAATTCCAACTTCANTTCAGGGAGAGCACTTCTGCTAAGTGATGCTGCTGCTGAAAAGTTGAAGTTTTGAGGGCATGTGTCTGACTCCAAAACATTGTTCTGTTCTCCTTTTCCCATCCTGGCATGTCTTCCACAGGAGATGGAGGCAGATGAATTCCAACTTCAGCAAGGAGATGGGAAGCAGCAGAACAAAATTCCTAAGTCTTGCCCACAAGTGGCAATGTTTATCAATAGAATTTGTGGGGTATCCTCTTCTAATCCCAACCTTAGGCTCTGCTGGAGCTGGGAGAGATGTTTCTGCCCTCTTCTTGCCATTGAAAGGTGCCCAGCCAATGTCTTCAGGATCTGTACAAGATTTGTAGAGAGGCTAAGCTGCCTCTGCAAATCCAGACATGAGTGTTGTAAGGGGCAAACAGAGAGGATGGTTTTGTCTATAGTTTACTGTGGAGGAACTTCCCTTTCCTTCTGCTCCAAGCCATCTTAACCCTTCCCTATCCTCAAGAAGACAGCACTTCTGAGGAGACAGAAGGGCCAGCTGGGTGCTGGTCACTGTGCTTGGGAATCCTGTTGCCAGACCAACTGTCATCTTGCACCCAGCAGACCGGGAACTGCTCATTGATCCATCTTGGGGGACACATCAGAAAAGAAGTGAGGTGGAAATGTGTGAAAGAGAAAACCAGGCTGCTGTGCCAAGAAAAAAAGGGTTCTGGAAATGCACAGGACAAATTTTGCAGATAGGGCTCATTCTCTGGTGATCCCAGACAGCAAAATAGGGACACGTATTGTTCTTTTCAAGGTAATTGCTTGGCTCAGACCAACAGTGGACTGTCCTCTGGCTGAGTCTTCAACCCAGTCCTAGGATCTAAGGGACCTCCCAAAAGCAGAACACAGCATGACCATGGGGAAATCTGAAAATTCCCCGTGTTTGATGTGGAAAGTGAATGTGACTTAGCATAAAACATAAAGTTTATTTCCAGGGATTGCTGTGGTCTCTGATCCCTGGGCTCCATCCTGTTTACAAATAGGGTACATATCACCAGCTGCATGCATCTGAAGCAGAGCTGCAGGGGTCTGAATGCCATAGGTAGAGGTTATATTGGCAGAACCACCTGTATTCTACAAGCCAGGGGAGGCACTCCTTGGCAGAACCTTGTTGTATCTTAGAAGATTGTGCCACTGGAGCTCATGGGAGCAGAATAGGGACAGGAGAGGACCACCAAGTCTAATTCCCTCCTGCAGAAGGACATGACATTAGTTGTGACTCTGAAATCCCAGGAATGATAACACACAGACACCGTAGCCTGTCCTGACTGAGTGACTCTGCACAGCTCACTGCAAAGCCACCAATGTACCCCATAGGATGTCCATCCTACAAGGACATGATGATTTTCAGGGTACAGGGGATGCAGGGCTCCAGGGTTGGAAAGCTTGGCTGCTCACAACCCATGTGAGAAGCTCGGACTAGGAGGGACCCCTTTAATGCCTTTGATTTGGAGAGACCAGGAGATAGGGGAAACCAGAAGCTGCTTGGAAATTACTTCTCCTGGTTTGACTAGGGGATGGAGGAAGGAACAAGAACATAAGACATGAGTCTTGCCCCAAGATCTTCAACTATTTTTGTGAATCCATCCCTGGCACATGGGCTAAGGCCTGATAGCCAACACACTGCTGCCAGATACTGTGTATATGAATCAACAGAGGATTATTTTCTGACTGGGGTTGAGGTGAACGGTCCCTAGCAGTCAGGCTGCCTGCCTAGGGTGAGTCACCATCCTGCCTTAGGGTCCTGCTGGATGCAGGTTGACTAATGGCAAAGATGCCCTGTGGCAGCAGCTCTTTGGCTTTTCTTACTAAGCCAGCTGGCTCGGTTCTTACTCCTGAGTCCAAACATCAGAACTGGTGGGAAAAACTGGAGGCAGCCATCAAGGAGCTCTGCAAGACACCAAACAGCCCAGTCTGCAGAAAGGCATCACTAGCTCCAGCTGATATCAGACAGAAAACTGCCTGGGCCCCACCTTCAGGAGTGGGAAGCAAATCCCCTCTCTGGGGAAGGAGGTAATCTCTGGGCTATATCAAGGAGCCCAGCCTTGACATCAGCTAGGACAGTCCCAGCACTGCTCTGTCCTGTGGGTCACTCCCCAGTGTGCCAAGTCTCCACCTCCTTTGCCCAAAGACCTATACACAGCATCCGTGGGGCTGCCAAGCATCTTCTTCACCTTGATCCTTGACCCTCATCCCCCAATGGGCAGTGAGTACTGCCAGAGCTGGCAGTCTAGTGGAGCTGGGTGACGAGTAAGTCAAGGGCTTGGAAGATTTTCCTGTGCACGGTGATTCATGGCTCGTGTTTGTCAGTAAATGGGAGTGTTTGGAGAAGAGCCAAGTCATCATGAAAACATTTACAAATCCCAGGCGTTTTGTGGATTTCACCACAAATTATCTTCTCACCAACACGTTCCCACACGTTCATCCACACGGTCATCGACATTTTTGAGCTGCAGTTTCTTCATCCTCCATTTCCAACAATGGTGTGAAGATGGCAATGGCCAGCAAGAGGTGACATGCCACTAGAGTCATACCAGCTGGACAGGAGTAGGGTGAGCAACTGGAAGCCAAATGACTCCTCTCTCTTCACTATGATATCACATTGCCCAGCAATCAAAGAAATATGGATTCAAGCCTTTCCTGGGGGAGAAGGAAGACAATACTGTTCCTGGTAAGACAAAGTCTCTTACTGAGAACCCTGTCAGCATCACATCCACAGGGTAAATTGACTGAAACTTCTCTGGCACTCAATGTTTTGTACCTTCTCCTGTCTCAGAGTGTGGAAGCCTGGTCAGAAAGAAGTAATGTCAGAACTGCCCATCACCACCAGCAGACACCAGACTGAACAGCGTGCAGAAGCCTTTGTGCCCCCTTTGCCTGAGCACCACTATCCTCCCAAGACTGCTCAGCAGCAGGTTGTAGGAAAAGGCAAGAAGCTCTCAGAAGCCTCATTGACACAGCCTTCCCAGCTCACTGAAGACAGGAGTAGACTGGGCTTCCTTCAAAAGACCTGCCTATGAACTTCTATGGAGATGTGTTGTAGAAACATACAGTCTGAATGAGGGGTCAGAGCTCAGGAAGAAATGTCAAAAAGGGGTAACAGAACAACTGGCATTGATGGCACCAAGGTAATTCAGATTGCAGTACATCTGTGAGGAGCTTTTCAGAAGAGACTGACTGGGAAAACAAAGGGCAGCCCCAAACAAAGCAACATAAAATTAAGGACAGACTATGCCCAAAAAAGGAGTGTAAAAGAATATTAAAAAACAGAGTAATAAGTGTGTAAATCAGCAGTGCTGCCCATTGACTCACAGGGTTGGAAAATGTGAACATACAGATCCACTCCAAAAATGGTATCAAAAATTGTACCCAAATCCAATGCATGGTCAGCATCCTGAGAGCCCAGGGGATGTGAGGACTCCCTAGCTGGCATCCCTTCTCCTCTGTGCCATTGCAAGGAGCTCTGGACCAACCACTTGGAGCTACGTCTCAGAGCCTGGATGCTAGACATTTGTCCTGGTGTTGTGAATACATAGATGTCAGACACTGAGCATGTGAAAACAGATTTGGCTAAAATAAAATCACCTTTCCCTCTCTCACAGCCATGGGGAAGTATGTGGGAATTTGGGAAAATATACTGGGAGGTCTGAGGAAGCATTTGCAGAGAGTGGAGGACAGTCTTAGCTTGATGCTCCAAAAAGAGGGCAGAAACCCATCCTTTTTCATGGCATATTGGGTTGATCCCTCAGAAGAGTTACAGTCCCCAATTAACCTAACGTTTTGGGATGTGACCAAGTAGGTGTTCTTCCCCCATCCTTTATAGTGCAGGCTGCACCTCCAGCATAAGGTGGAAAGCAAGTTGGTTATTCTGGAGGTTTCCTCCAGGGCGTCTCCACTCCCTGGGGCAGGACACAACTCAGGCTTCCTGCTCATTGAGCGTGGGAAACACGGATCCACAACGGTTGTGAAAAGCTGTTCATGTCTCTCTGGCAACATGAGGGCCTGCCGAGGTATCTGACTGGATGGTGAGGTTAGGTCTGTTTAACATAGAACAAGGAGAAAAGGATTTAAGCTGTGCCAGGGCAGGTTTTGCTTAGATATCAGGAATAATTTCTTTGCTGAGCAGGTTATCAGGCATTGGAATGGGAGGGCAGTGGTGGAATTCCCATCCCTGGAGGTGTTTAAGAGCCAGTTAGATGGGGTGCTTAGGGATATGGTTTAAGGGGTAGAGTTGGTAGTATTAGGTTGACGATAGGACTAGATGATCGTTCAGGTCTTTTCCAGTCTAGACATTTCTATAATTCTGTGATTATTCACCAGGCAATGAAGGCAAGAAGTTGAACTGCTGAGGAGCACTGGTCTGGAAAGGTTTTCCTGGGAGGGATGATCCCTTTCACGTGGATTCTGGGATACTCCTATTGTTCAACAAGCAGTCATTTCCACTCTTACCATCCACAGATCTCTCCACTTGGGTCATTGCTTCTGATCAGATGTTCCTCTCAGGATAGCCCATGTGCACAGCAGCAGCTCTGGCTAATACTGCTGACACTTGTGCAGTGGCTCCTGACTGCCTCCAACCTCCAGCCTTCGAGCTGAAGTGCTGTTTGTGGTATTTTAATTTCTGTCAGCTCCCACACCTTACCATTGTGTGCAGACAGTGAAACACAGTAGGGAGAAATTAACTGCTCCCTCCACAAAAAAACCCATAATGACTGGGCAAGATTGCACCCTAGCTCCTGAAGCCAGACGGGACCACACACAGTGGCACATGCAAAGCTTGGCCCTTGTCTCCACTTGCATAGGTTGCTATTAGCTTGCTTTGGCCATCTCTCCCCTCCAGACATCTGTCCCACAGCTCCACAGTGATGCCAGGTTTTACACCTGGAATGGAAGTGCTGCCAGGGCCAGTGTGACTCTTCATACTGTAAATGAACAGAAGGTCTCGTTGCACCTTTTGGTGCTGACCCCTTTGTGGAGTGGTCATGCAAACCATTGGCCAACATGTCCCCGGGTGTTAAACTGCCTTTCACCAGGACCAGATCACAGGGCTCCCACCCCACAGCTGAGACCCAAGACCTCTTAGACTGCAGCCAGGCTCTCCCCTACCTGCTCCCTGCCTGTCCTCTGCCAGGACTGTTGTGAGATCATATTGGTTCCAGATAATAAGGCTATGCAAATCATGAGAAAAGTAGTAAATTACCTAATTTAACTTCCCAAATATCTCAAACTTTTGATAGTTACCTTGAGTTTTCTATATTAGGGCTAATCATTTGGCTAAAGCACCTCTTCCAGGTAGCGGTGTTAGTTGATTGCACCAGAACTGCTTCATCAAAGAAAAACTTTGACTTGCTCTACAGACAGGATTTTATGATGCTGACAGGAAGGCCGTTAATAACGTACACAATTCCTGATGTATTTTTTAATGCAGAATAATTTTCCAGGACTTTAACAACTGTTTTGGAGAACTGATTTCCCCCTGGGCGCTGTGGGAATCTGCAGGAAGAAGTCCCAACACCAGAAGGAGGAGATGGGATGACCTTGTCAAGCCCATCTAAGGAAGGGGTCTGCTGGATGATGGGGGACAGGGTGAGGTGCCTGACACCTCAGGAAAGGGACAGCATGTCTGTGAGAGAAATTTCCCATGTTTGTGTTCCCTCAGCACAGGTCTCATGATGTCCTTCCCAGATGAAGGACAGGGACTGGATGTTTCTCTGTAGCACCACAATATCTTGAGCAGAATAATCATAGTAAAACTGCATAAGAACTGTTGGCCAAGGGATAAAACTCTGCTGAAAAACCTGCTGATCCAGGCTTTAAACTGGCTCTTTGGGGTTAGCAGGAAAGTAGTTTGCTTGCACTAATGATGGGTTTTCTTTAGCCTTCCTCCAACTGGCCGCTCTCATAGATGGCCCTGGGGGGCCAAATGCAGCATCTCTGCCCCTCACCACCCCATCCCAGCACCTGGACGAGCCCAACCTCTGCCTTCCAAGTTAGCAAACATGAAGCAACTTAAAGCTCTTTTATTTCTTTCCTCCTGTTCTCAGAGTCCTTTTGAATATCCCTTCTCTCTGCTCCAGCTCCGCATGCCCCAGGGATTTGGCTCTGGCAAATAAGCTCAGGCAAGCAGGAGCTGACTGTTACATGACCCTTCTTGTAATTTGCTGGAACTCTCGTCCGTAGGATAAACAGACTAATGTTAACCTTTATATAGTAAATAAAACTCGGGTGAATGTGGCCACAGAACATGTCTAAAAGCTACATTTTTACTTCTAATATTAACACATTTTAAAAGAAATCTTTCTTTGGCAAAAGCCAAAAAAATATTTGTTTCCTGTTTCAGTAAATAGTTGGCATGGCAGAGCAACTCCATCTGATATTCACTCCCTGCTCCATACAGCTGATCCCCCTTTATCCCTGTTTACTGCAGGGATACTATTAAATACCTCCAGCCGCTCCTGCTTGCAGATTTCCAGAGAGCACATATCCTGTTTATAGCCTCTCTGCCCTGGTTGCCTGAACAGGGGAGCTCCAGGCAGGAGAGAGAGAAGGAAAAAGGGTCGAGGGAGGGATGCTGAGATGTGGAAGGAAAGGAAGGAGGTGGAGAGATGTCTGCTGCCACCACTAAGCACATCCCACTGAAAGAGACAGCAACATAGCTAAGTATCCCCCCAGCCCCCATTGTGATGGTCCTGACATCATCCTCTCCCTAGCAGAAGTGCCTGTTGATCCCCTGGGAATGCCTGGATTGGGCCTTAGAACCTCCAGAGCAACTGGGCTGCTGCTGTGGGTGGAGGGAGCTTCCCTGTGCTGTCAGATCTGCACTGCTTTCTAGTCACGAGGCCATTTCTGCACTATTCACCAGCTTTCTCTGGGACTCAGAAAATCCTGCAGCCTTCACAAAGCCACTGAGGCAACCCCTGCTTGAGTTCTTGGAGCCCAGGGCCTCCAGTGCATTAAGCAGACGAGTGGGGAATGTTTTGGAGACAGATTTATTTTGCTTTTCCCAGCTGTTAAGTGCAGATGGAGCAAGGTCTTCCATTTCTGTCTGAAGGGACCCCTCTGGTAGCCTGCACACGGTGTTGCTCTCACAGACATGTCCATGAGGTTTAGGAGCTTCACTGGGGTACCTGCTTTAAAACACATATGCAAAATCTGCACTTATCTGGGGAGGGTACCCGTGATAACCTACCAGGGATTCAGCTTTTTCTCTCTCATTAGACCCTCATGGTGATTTCTTGGTTTCTCTTCAAAGGGCTCTGTTGTTGCTTTGGAATGGGCAGTGACTCAGAATGGATCTGGATGGGTTTTAAGCCACATGGGTTTTCTGCAAGAGTTTGTGAGGGCAATAAAAAGCAGAATGATGATTGGAGGAGACAGGAAAGGGTTTGCACATCTCGCTAAGAGCAATCCTGATTTTGGTTTCTTGGCCAATCTGCCAAGAATCTGTGACGTTTGACATCACATCTGACTTGCAGCCAGCATCTCCCTGGTCTCTCAGAACAGGCTGAGGCTCTTTGGGCAGTGCCTGGGGCTTGTGGGACACCAGACTCAGGCATGATGACTTGCCCTGCACTTTTGTTGTAGGATGACCACAAAGCCTGAACCAAAACCATTTGAAGTCAACATGCAGCTTGAGTTTCACAGGACCATATCCAATAAAAGGGGTTTGCTACAATACTTTGCACTGCACAGACTGAGTTTTAGATGTCATCAAGAGATGGATTTGCCAGGTGGGGTTCCTTCTGTGATGGACAGGGAGAAGCTTTTGAGGACCACTCCTGACTTCTGCTCTCCTGGGGAAGGGATAATATGAAGACTAACAGGCTCACCAGTACTTCCCCAGTGGATACCCCCCAAAGTGAATTACCTCCAGCCATCACAAATCGTGTTCCAGCGCTGGGGTGACCCCACACCTCCCAGTCAAGCCTGTGTATCATCACACCCTGTCCGACCCACCAGTGTAGGTCTCAACATTACAATTCACTCCATCCCAGCTCAGGGCTTGCACAGGGACATAGGAGCACCAGTCACCCCCGTATGCCATGTTATCAGCTTAAAGATAGGAGCCCATCCACACGGCCAGTCCTAAAGCCTTCACAGTTTGAGCCTCACCAACCCTTTGACATGAACAGGAGACTTGGGAGAGCCACCCCATCCAGAAGTCTGGCAGACCTGGAGCCACGAGCCCGGCTGGCAGCCACCTGCCCTGGGCTGTGTTTCCTCAGCCCCTCAAGACAAGCGAGTTTTGTTGGGGCCGCATGCAGGATGTGGCTGGGTGACCCCTCTGGGTGAGAGGCAGCTCTCTGTGCCTGCTGCTTCCCCGGCAGCAGCCGGGTGCAGGAGGCAGAAAGCCCTCTTTGTGCGGGGGGAAGGTGTCAGGTACCCAGCCTGCAGGCAGCTGAATTGGGGCTTTTCATCGGGCAAGAGGATCACCGGTTGAGGAATGCTGGCTCCCGGCTGGAGCTGGCAGCACACAGCCCGTGTGGAGCCCGCCCTCCTCGTCCAGGAACTCTGTGGGGGCCGATGGCAGCAGGAGCAGTGTCCCCTCTGCGGGGACATGGGAATGAACTCGCTATTTATAAATAAGCGAGTGGGCAGGGAGAAACAAGTTGCCTTGCAGGTTTTGAGGGGTACGTCCTAATCCAGGTATCTCAGGCAGGCTGCTGCACTCAGACCCTGCCAGGCCATGATATGTGGGAGCTGGGGATGCATCCGAGGTGCCACGTGCCTCAGAACCCTCAGCACAAGCCCCGGAGCATCTAGGCAGCATGGTGGGGAAAGGCAGCAAGGTGTGCTCTAGAGGAATATTATCTCACCACAACACACGGGCTATTCTTGCAAGGGATGCTTTTAAGACGCCTATCAGTGCTCAGGCATCCATATAATTGTGCCTGCAAGATTATTTTTATCAGGAATATTTGGGAATCTGCAAAAGGGGAGTATTTGCTACCTCAAGCTTCATTTTCATGTCTTTAGTTTGGAGTCAAGGAATCTGGAACCTACCTGACAGAACTGCTTTGAATTCTTAATCCAACTGCTATGTCCCTCAAAAAAACTGGTCACAACGACAACCCAAATCTCCCAGAAACAGCTGCACCCTCAGTATGAATGATTTGGGTTCCAGTTCAGGCAGAGGTGACTGATCTGAGCCAGACAACAACACGCAGAGTTACAACTGCTGCCCGGGCTGTTTATTTGTTGGGCTTTTTTGGATGTTTTGTTTGTTGTTTTTTTAACAGATATCTTGGCATTTCTTCCCTCAACTCGAAGTTGCATGGAGGTTTTGCTTCAAGAAGCTGCCAGTGGTGAGCTATTAACTTGCAGTGATCACAGTGCAATCAGCCAGAGTCACCGCGGGGGAAGAGCTGTCTCCAGAGCTGCTGGAGGCTGCTCAATGTTAGAAAGTAGGAACTGACTTCAAAATAAATAAATGAGGAGAGTTCATTTAAAGGGCCCTAAAGGCAAATTCATTTAAGGCCATAGCTTTGATATGGAAGCCGTGCATGTGCCCATCAATGAGGCTTTGAAGGTTGCATATCCTAAGAGGAAAGGCAGAAAGGCCCATGTGGGAAAGAAAATCAACAGCATTTGCTGAAATGACAGGGCTTCATTGCGTATTTGAGCTGAAAGGAGTACTTTAGAAAAAGGAAATCCAGCCTTAGTGCAGGCAATAGAAGAAAGCATAAAGCATGCCAGGGATTACCTAACAAGGGAATTAGGATGGGATTTCATCAGAGCGAATGGCAAAAAAAGTTATAAAATAAAAAAGATATAAAAATAAGCTACAAAAAATTCATAACATCAGATGTTTGCGAGTAGCTGGAACCCTGGGAGAGAAACAGAGGTTGATGGCAAAAAGTAGCAATGGGAAGCTGAGTGATTTCTTCAAACCATTCAGGACCACAGAGGATGCTGGGGACAAAGCATCCTGGATCTGCTCAATGCAGGTTATAAAACGAACAATAGTGGCATTAGAAGAAGACAGTGGAATAAATTGACACATTAAAGAGCAATAAGTCACTGAGGCCTGAAGATGCATCCAAGGCTTGTGTTGGAACTTAAGAATGAAATAACTGAGCTACTAACAAAAATATGCACACTAAGTTCTGTGTTCAGCAGCAATCAGAAAACTGGGGAAATGACAGGACACAGCAGGGACGGGAATGGAGGGAATCTGCTGTGGATTATAAAGCCATCAGATGAGCCAGTGGAGTGCCCTCCTTCAGAGCCGTGCCCTGCCCTGGGCCGTGCCATGCACCATGGCATGGGGGAAGCAGAGGGGCAGGAAGGCTAGGAGGAGCAAGCAGTGGAGTTCACACAGGACAGCTGAAGGGAGAAAGGTTTGATGGGGAGAGAAGGTGAGGAGAAGGATGGCACAGGGATACCCACATGACTCAGTGTCCTTCATCTCACCCACTTCTGTTATTGAAAAAGGGGGTGACAGGGAGTGAATCAGCACAGTGTAGATGTCTCACTGGTGCCCTGCAGTGCAGCAGGCCATATTTTAGCAGCAATTAGTACAAGATGTGCCAGCTAAGGATGACTTATGTGGACACCCACAGCTTCTCCAGAGAGTTGCCAAGTGTAAGGGAAGGTCATAAAGCATCTGACTCCCTTGGGCTGCCTGCAAGGCAGAAGATGTCCTCCCCACACACCAACTACAAGGTTCAGGAGCATCTGTTTAAAGCAGCACAGAGAGACAGGAGATGCAGGGGGAGGGGTGCAGGCAGCAGAGTGGGACCCATAGGGCAAGGTGGTGTGGAAACTTCCTGATGGGAGGGGCAGAAACAGATGGGAAGGCACCAGGAGAGAGGAGTGGAACTCTCTTTGGATGCCTTTGTTTAATGAATGGTTGTCCTCATGTCCTAGCTGGCTGAAGACTTACAGTGTTATCCAGAGAAACTGCTCGTGGTGGGTGTCCAGCATCATTACCCACCTTCTGTCTTGAATATTTTGTGTGCTGGACTGGACAAGAAAGGGAGAAGCAGCATGAATTCCACCTTTCTTGCATGACGATCTTCCTTGTCAGGGCTGGAGATGTCCCACCTCACCCTCTGCTTTGGCCTTGCAGGCAGTGTCCACTCACAGACCAGCCAGCACAGCTTCCCTAGGACTCAAGGCTCCACAACAGAGAAGGTCTTCAGGAGGTGATGATTCATGGTTGGTCACTTTAGCCAGAGCTGGATTGAATCAACTTCTCTCTCCTGTGGCTCTGCCAGGTCTCATGGTCCAGGGAGGGGAGGAGAGAGGAGAAATAATGAGATTTCCCATCCAGAATTGTGGGGGATTTATAGCTGTTGTGATAACCTCGGCCGTTAGTGAGGCTCGCACAAGAAACCATGCTGATTTCCAAGTTCCTGATTTACTAAAAAACAAAATGAAAAGTCAGCATAAATCACCTCTGCTCACACAAGTGACAGCTGTGGGGTCCCTCTGAGCCTGCACATGGTTGTACAAGGGCTGGTGCCTGGGCGTCTTGACTCGGGGGTCTCCTCTGAGCTTGGACCAAGCCCAGACTCTGTATGGCAGTTCTGACAGAGACACCTTGTCCTGGGGAAAAACACAGCAGAAGCTACTTGGAGGGCAGTAACAAAGAGCACAGAGTGAAACTGATGGGTGCCAAGGGCAATGATGACATGGTAGGGCCTGGCAGGACATTGAGAAGCTCTTCTTACGCATGTGCTGGGACAGGTCCTCAGAGAAGTGCAGGATAGGATTTTCCAGAACTCATCTAGACAAAGACATGGCCACCCTTAGCTAGTGCTGGAGAAATTCCTGCTGCCTACCAGGAGGGTGGTCTAGAGACCCTTGAGCCCCCTTCCACAAGCCCTGCTAGGATCCTGCATTTCCAGAAGTACATTTCCCCCAGGCAATGCTGTTTGGGGAATTCTATTTTAGCATCTTTTAGCAACGCTCTGGGACATTTCTGCTTTTTATTGCATGCAGCCCCTTTAGACAACTTTCAGGTGCAACCCTTCCAGGAAAATACCCCCACCTTCCCAAACCAGATGGGAGAGCTCACATTCTTCAGAAATGACCGATTCTTCCAGTGCTACTTCCAAGTAAGAAACAAGAGTTTAAAAAGAAGAAAGAAGTTTAAAAATCCCAATCTCACACGGCACAAGGTTATGCTGCAGAGTGTCCTGTGGCAGCAGAGGAGCCAAATGCACCAAACTAGGGTCAAACCCCCGAGAAACTGCACGGCTGTTGGGAGCTGCACTGAAAGAGACAAGAGCCTGCTCGCTGTAATCATACATTCCAGGATCACTCTCCAAGTGAAGGTGAACAGTGAGGCAGATCATAAACATGGTGCTTGCAAAATGGCAAAAGGAGATAAATTCTGCAGCTTGTGCCATTAATCTAGCAGATGGTGGTTAAAAAAGCAGGCTAAAAATCTCCAGGCTCTTGTAACAGAAATACTGCATTTGGATCACTGTGTCTTCCCCCAAGAGACAACAGAGGAGCCCAAGTGGTTTGAGCAAGATCCATGAAAATACCCATCAGATTAGAAGCAAATTAAACTGGTGAGAAGGGAAAAGGGACAAACTGGACACATTCACATCTGGAGGAAGAAGTTACTATCCTGATAAGATAAAGTGGAGAGAACCTGACATGTTGCCAGCACTGAATAGGGTAGGGAAAGTTGCAAAGAGATGAGTGTGCTTAGGACTAAGGACAGGAAGAAATAATATGAATTAGTAAAATTAAAACACACTCTAAAGAAATACAAACAAGTTTTTTAGCAGCAGGACCAGGGAATCTGGTGAAAATGTGTGTCTAAGGCTTGGATGTAGCACAACTCCCTGACCTCTTGGAAATCCATCACCACTGCATGAACCAGCATGAACAGAGACCGGATGTGGCTTCAGGGGCATTTGGTGGCCAGGTCTGTGACTCTGTGAAGTCCACAGCTGGGTAATGTTCCTAGCATCAGCCTCAACACAGGAAACAATGAAAGTCTCTGCACAAAAACTCTACCTTAGACTTGGTCTTTATTTTTCCCCATCCTTCTACTAGCAACCATTCCTAAAAGAAGACCATGCAATGGACTTGCCTAGATCCTCTTGATATACATCTGATAGGAGACTGACACCTGTAACATGAAAAAAATACTTTGCACTGAGAGATTATCCTGACTTTCCTTTCTGGTTTCTCCTCCTGACCAAACTAGTCTGCAGACTTCGGTATTACATCCTGGCTCTGGTCCCATAAACTGTCTTCCAACCTACAGAGACTTACATTTTCTGAATAAAATTCAAATATTTCTTCCTTATTCACAGGTTAGGCTGGAGGGTGCACTGCTCTTCCCTGAGCTGGAGAATGCACACTACATGGTGGTGATTGCTTTGAGGTTTACAAAGAGGGAAATATTTCTGAGTGAATAATCCTGTCACATAGTTTAGAGAGCACATGGTGCAGCACCCGAGGAGCAGATTCCCCAGCAGCCCTCTCATTTCCATTGGAGCTGAGCATCATTTTAGCCAAGTCATACTCCTGGCCCTTGAAACTTAGGAAAGATTATGTAAAGACCCTGGTTTACTGGACCAGAGTTACTGGTTGTTGATTCCAGAGCTAATCTTACAGAGTGTCCAGCCTTCAAAGTACTGAAGAATTTACCATGCCAACATTTACTGAGTTAATCTGTGCCATTCACACACTGAGCAGCACTCTGATGCCACACATGCATGGGGATCTGTTCAGGACTGTCCTACCACTCCCTTCCATCTGGGAAGCATATACTGCCCCTCTGGTGGGTCCCTCATCTGCACTCCAGCGTGCTTGGGCTTCACCTTCATCCTCTGAGACTGGTACTAGCCCAGCCCTGCTGTCATCTCAGGAAGAAAATCCTCCAGAGACAGAAAAATGAACTTCTAGCATAAATTCCACTCAGCTCATCACTGCCCAGGACACAGAAACACAGAGGTGCTGCAGAGTCCCCCCAGACATCCAGGTCATCTGGGGTCCTGGCTGTGCCTTGCCTGACAGGAGCAGATAGTCTGCCCAAGGAAAAGCACTGCCTAGTAATTAAAGTCTGGCTAAAGCAATGAAGATACTTCTGTCTCCCACACAAAACCTTGTTGGTGGCCATGGTGGTTTCCTAAGATAGTGACTTCCAACCTCTCATTGCAAAGCCCCATGGCCCGAAGGACTTTCAAAGACTGCATCTTTCTTACCAGTCTTAGCCAAATCCCTGTGATTTCTGCAATAAGTAACTAAACAGTGTTTAGGTTTTCTGTGCTGTCAATTGCAAACACCCTCTGGTCACATATACACTCTGAGGCCAGCATGGTGTTTTATAACAGCTGCCAGGATCTCATGTTCTTCCTCAGTTTTCATTGCAACAGGCTAGACCAAGATACTTTTTGACCGGAGAGGTTGCACCTCCATGCAAGAATTCCATCTCTGACCATACAAACTAATTGCAAGCAGGAAATGAGGAGGTCAGCATGAGATGAGATGATGAGATGATGAGATGAGATATGAGATGAGGTAGGATGGGGCAGGGTGGTATTGCATGGCATGAAACTGCACAGCACAGGGAAGAGAAGGACAGGGATGGAGTGCAGAAGATGTGATGTGACCTGCATGTCCCATTCTCATCTGTAGGAGCTTCTTACAGCCCTGCTGATACCAACAGGAACAAATCTGTGTGGGGTGTTTTTCACTCTTCCCAATAGAGGAAAAATGTTTTAATGGGTTTTTCTACCTCATTGCCTGTTTGCTTTCATTTGCAGTCTGCATTTGTGCACTGAAATACCTCTACATACAAATGCTACTCTAGATTTCCCCCAATTGACACAAGGCTGCTGAGAAATCTCAGATTCTCATTAATGTTGCCTGTTAGGGGCAAAATGGGGGAAAAGAGTCACACAAAATACACCAAACCCCTGCATATGGAGGAGAGCCCATTCAGGGTCCCCAGCCCCACTGGGAAACTCTTGTTTGGTAATAAAAATATTCCAGGCCATTTAATAAAATCTGACAAATGGCATGAAAGTGTTTCACAGCTCTGGTCATTTTCCCATCTGTGATGACCCGGGAACCAAACAGAGCTGAGTTTGTAAAGGACTGTGGGGGAGCAGCATTTATTAGATTACAAAGAACATGACTTGTTGTGAGAAAACCCAAGAAGTCATGTTTTTTGTCATGAAAGTCTAGGCTATGACAAACTCAACGCGTTAATCATGATGGATTTTTACTGGAAATCCGTAATGCAGAGTATGGTCATTAAGGAGCTGGCCTCATGCCCCACTCCAGCCCTCCCACTTTGGCACTGGAGCTGCACGCTGAGATTATCCTTGCGTGTACCAAGGAGGCAAGCTGGTGCAATCAGCTACAAAAAAAAAAAGGGTCTGAAA